>LGRX02009930.1:0-11551 GCA_001247695.2 Cymbomonas tetramitiformis | reverse complement strand
TATCACACCGGCGAGCGTGAGCTAGGTGCTCTACACCACTGTACCACCGTTACCCGGCGGCATTACCTCATCTTCACCAACTTCCGCATCCAGGGTGATCACCGCCCCCTTGAATGGCTGATGGAACCTGGCAGAGAGCTTAGCCGCAGACAGGCACGCTGGTACATGGATCTATCTGGTGGAGGTGGGAGTCCCGAGAATGGAGTACATCAAAGGAGCGCTGCTGCTGGTACCGGACGCCCTGTCCAGAAGACCCGACTTCAAAGACAAGGACGTGCGTGAGGGGGTGAAGGAGGCAGGGGTGATCGACCCCACCTCAGATCTACCGAAAGACCCCCTGGCAACGCTGGAGTCTGAATACTTCTCCAGCTCACCACCCGCAGCTCATCCCCACTGGGCCCAGACTGTTGACTGTTGGCTCTCAGCAGTGGAGACCCTCTCCGTGGCGGAACAGGCCATGGACATGGGGGAGACCATCGCTCTCGTTAACCCGAAGCTCTATAAGGGAATGAAGGAGGATCACCTCGTCTTCGACACGCCTGACTGGCCTGTAGCTGAAAGCGCGAAGCCGGTAGAAGCTCCACACAAACCCCCTGATAGAGCCCCACCCCAGATAAGGATAACGAGGAGTATGTCACGCGCTGGGAAGGCCTCTACGACCCCAGCGCCTCCGCAGTTGGCGTCACCGAAGACGCGAACGCCTACGTCACGAGCCGACGCATCGGAGGCGCCCACTGAGAAGGTGCCAACGAGCTCACCAACCCCGCAGCAGGCGCCCCAACAGTCAACTCCATCCCCGGTCCTTCACCCACAGAAACGGCAGGCTCCCCCAGAGGACTCACAGAATTGGCGTGTCCGAGCAGAGTACTCCTCGAAGTACGCCGAGAAATTTGGACCCTTCGATGTGGACGCCTGTTGTGACTTTGGCGGCCGCAACAGACAGGCGGATAGATTCTGGACAGACTGCCTTTCAGAGAAATGGAGGGGCCTTCGGGTTTGGTGTAACCCTCCATACAACTCCAAGTGCATTACTGTGGAGGCGATCTTGAACAAGTATATCGCAGAATGGAAGGCAGACCCAGAGAACACCTCAGCAGTATTCGTTCTACCAGATCACCAGTCCAAGCTCCCCGCGTGGCGCAAACTTTTCAGAAAGGCCAATATGCAGATTGTGGAGGTCATCCCTACTCACGATGACAAGGGCGAGCCCAACCAGTTCTTCGAGAACCCAGATGGGAGAGCCTTCGACCTTCGCTGGCCTGTTCTGATAGTGCACGCCCCTCCCGCAAAACCACAACCAGCACGCGTGAGGCATCCGCGAACAGCCCCCGCTGTGATAAGGACAGGTGAGGCGGCAGACTTCAGAGACGCAGCCTCCCAGCAGTCGGACTCAAAGTTCCTGCGCGCGTTGAAAGCGGAGTACACCCGAGAGGGGACACTTCGTTCACTAAGAGAGAAAGTGAAGGCGGCACCACACCAATGCCTACAGGACTTCAGGCTAGTGGGTGAAGTGGTTTGGAGGACCGCAGCAGGGAGATATCAGTTGGTGCTGGGGGAGGACTCTCCACTTCGAGAAGTAGTGATTCGCCATGCTCATGAGTCATTGTCCTCAGGCCATACTGGGCGAGACAAGACTCTGGAGAGGGTGCTGCGACGCTTCTATTGGCGTGGTGCCGCGGAAGATGTGGGCACCTGGGTTGCATCCTGCGCAGTGTGCCAATCAGTGAGGCCGCGGGGAACTTACCCGGATGGGTTGCTAAACCCTCACAGCATCCCGAACAGGCCATGGCAGGATGTCGCGGTGGACTTCGTCACCGGCCTGCCGGTATCAGAGAGAGGCAATGATGCTTTCGTGGCCTTCACCTGCAAGCTGACGAAGATGGTCCACGTTGTGCCGATGAACTTCGGCGACAGCTCCGCAGCTGTGGTGGCCAGAATCTACTTTGACTCGGTGTGGCGCTTACATGGCGCGCCTATGAAGATTGTCTCTGATCGTGACCCACGGTTTCAAGATGCTTTCTGGCAGGAACTCATGAGACTGATGGGTGTGAAAGTGGCTCGTACCACGCCGTACAACCCTCGGTCCGACGGCCAGGCGGAACACAGCAACAGGGTTATTGAGGACATGCTCAGGTCCTTTGTAGACGCCAATGTGGAGGACTGGGATTTGTTCACCACTAACGTGGAGTTCGCGATCAATGACTCCAGGAGTGAATCTACTGGCTTCACGCCATTTGAACTGGTGTTCGGGTTCTCGCCGCTGTCGCAGTTGGACCTTTTCCTGGAGGCCGCACAGTCCACCGCTGGACGACGAACTGGGGGAGTAGGCACCGCACACGAAGTGGTTGTGAAATTTTCGTCGCAGCTGCGGGACGCCAGACAGCGGTTAGAGCTGGCTCAACAGCGACAGCGCGAACAGTTTGATCGCAGACACGGGCAGCGGGGGTATGCTGTTGGAGATCTGGTCTGGATAGAGGCGAAACACCTTACGGAGAAGGTGATGGATCGCTCCATCTGTAGGAAACTGACCAAGCGCTGGCATGGACCAGTACCTGTGACCGAACGCTTCTTCAGCGATGTACAGATGACCATGCCAGAGGCCGACAGAGGAGCTCCAGTAGCCTACCGCCTACGCCTCCCTCCTCACTCGCGGATTCACGACGTGTTCGCTCAACATCGCCTCAAACCGTACACCAGCGGTCAAGATGCTTTTGCCGCACGCGATCACCTAGCAGTACCTGAAGAGGTGGTAGGGGACGGTCAGAAGGAAGCACACGTTGAGCGCATTCTTGCACGTCGAGTGCGGTCTGTTCGAGGAAAGGAGGTGGAAGAGTGGAAGGTTCGCTGGACTGGCTACTCCAAAGCTCACGACCAATGGAGGACGCGTGACATACTTGAACGCGGAAGTCCACTTCAACAACTTCGTGAATTCGAGCAAGCGAGACTGCACATGGAAGCGCAAGTCCGCGACGAAGCCACTCGGCGACGCGAGCAGCGTGGCCGTCACTCCGCGCAAGCCGGAATGACACTGGCCCACCTCATCACTAATCCCTGCGATGAACTGGACCAGCTCGAACAGATGGAAGATGATATCCCCCTGCCGTGGGAACGCCAAGAGCGCGTGGAAGATGGGTCGTTGGCACTGGTGACAGAACTGCTGGCAATACAGGCAAAAACAACCCGCACGCCCAGGATTCTCGTACTTTTCAGCGGTACTGGCTCAGTAGAGAGGGAATTCCTAAATTGCTTCCCCTCCGCTTCAGTAGTGACCCTCGACTCCGGGCATATCTGGCAACCCACTCATGTGTGTGACATCCTGCAATGGGACTACAGACAATACCCGCCTGGATTCTTCGATGTTGTTTGGGCAAGTCCCCCCTGCAGGCAGTACAGTCAAGCGCGCACCACTGGTGGACCCCCTGACCTTCCCCAGGCTGACAAAATCGTACGACGAGCATTGCAGATCATTGACTACCTGGAGCCAAACATTGGTTCATGGAAAACCCCAGAGGTCGCTTCCCTAACGCGCTACGGCTTCGCCCTATGATGCGCCAGCTCCCTCCTCCGCTGGTGTGTACCTACTGCATGTATGGTACGCAGTAAATGAAGCCCACCTGCATATGGACGAACTCAGCACCACCCTCGCCCCTGCTACGCTGTACTACTTCAACACCGTGTGCGTGCAGATGGGCAACCGGTGCTCATCCAGAGACTGCTCAGCTTGGACCTCACCCGCAGCAGACTGGAGCAGGTCGATCTGCGAGTGTATATCCTGTGCCAGCACTTCTGCTACGACAACTTTTCCGACATTTACGCCTCCGCGACACTGAAGACCCGCTTTAGATTCCAAGTGGCACCCTTCTTCTTGAAAGGGGTGCCCTGGTAGCGGCAGGCAAACTATGCTCGAAGAGGGACCAGAGAACCTAAGAACTGGGAACAGCAAGGAACCAGAAAACCTAAGAACTGGAACTTAGATGGGTACCTTAGCGGAGTGATCCCAGGAGGTAGACCACTCCTAAGGGGGGGAGAGTTGTGCCCGGAGGCACAGCGCGAGCCGATATGCCTATGCGTCCGTATGTGTGTCATCGGGGGTAATCTGGGATTGGCACGATGACAGTGAAATTGGGCTTGAAATCACGATGAGAATGAATACCAGATGTCCGGGGTATGACACTATGACACTATGACAGTATGACAGTATGACACTATAGTAGTATGACAGTACTGTGGGGGGTGTCATCGTGGAACTCAGTCAGAACCTCGAAGAATGGTCAGATTCGCATCGGGGTTGAAAAGACAATGAAATCGAATATCAGATATTAAGGTTATGACAATATGACAGTATGACGCTATGACAGTATGACAGTACAGTAGTATGACAGTACTGTGGGGCAGTCATCGTGTCAGCCTGTCGGCATAACATCTGAATCGAGAATGACGAATCGGAATTAGAAATGAGATCGGATCGGGAACTGAACGTTGAGCCGAAGTGTGACATCGGCTCTCGAGTGGTTGACCCTGCAACCTGAGTGACGAGTGAATAAGTAGAGCACTTGAGAAGTGTTTAGCCTTGAGAACTCGGAACCGAATTATCGTTTGTACCTCAATCTGGCCCTGATCCAGTATATTATAAAAATCCGAATTGTGTACCTTTGCACGTTCAATCAAAAAACAGATCTCCGAGCATCTGTCGTCGTGCCCCTGGCACATCCCCCCTCAAGGAAGTGTGTGATATAGTGGCAGTTGTCAATTGCCAATACCTCAAAATAGCATGCATTCCTTATAGGAATCATCTGTCACAGTTCTTGGGTTGTTGCCCGATACATAATCATGTTTGTGTCAAAAACAGCATGATATGTTAATGCTAAATACGAAGTTTATCGAAATTATAGTGGTATTTAGGGCATATATAGTTACAGTGGCCCTTATACCCCATAATGTGATTAGGGTGTTACATGGTATCAGTAACCCTAATATAGGTAAAAAATAAGCAGTATAATGTTTTTGCAAAGATTTTTAAGCAAAACTGCATTTAATACCTACATGAATGTAAGGTGGTTTTCAGGAGGTACGTTACACCCCTGTTACACACATTTAATTTTTAGGGTGTTACAGGGCGTTACACGTGCTGCATAAATCAGGGATTGTTATTTGATAGGTAAATATTCATTTTAGCAAAAAAAATCAATCCGAAATTTTCAAAATGTGTTTTACGTACAGCATTTTGAGCGATTTATTGTTACAGCAATATGTATACCCCTACATATTCCACACCCAATATCTAGGGCGTTACACGAGATATGACATGTGTCATTATGATTTCCTGATACCTCAATAGGTATAAAATCATAATTTTAAATAAAATGGGCACACATTTTTCATTTTGAAATCATGCGTGGAGCATTTTTACCCATTTTACAGCTTTTTCAGCTATCTAAAATATTGCCTCGGTGACATATCTCAGTGTATATGTGGAATGTAAAGTACAGAATCACTGGAAGGAACTTCACATTTGCACATGACAAATTTCATAGCAAATAAGTGAGTTGTGCTGTATATCAACATTTATGGTTGACAGCATTCTGGGTTTTACTGATTCAAACCCATGCACAGCAAATGTACTTTTCTGATTATGTATAGATTTATCAACTTAAGTGGAACATCCATTCAGGAACATCCACTTCAGTGATATTTGTCAACCTATGATTTGTTCTGAGCATAGGTCTGTGCTCTTAAGATTTATCAAAGTGATATATCTTATTTAGAACAAATCTGGACTTTGCTGGATATAATCACAGCAACTTGACACAGCACATTTATATGTATGTGTTGTCCTTAACACTATTGTCAGATATCATGTAAATACTGATCTGTGTGTTGCATGCAATTGATCTGATCAAGTCTGATTCAACTGTCAATATGCAACGTAGTTGTTGTAGTTGCTCCAGCGATGATATGTGGGATGAGACGAGTGGACTGCACCCAACAGTTACCAGCTGTTTTATGGGTGCAGTATTTTGCCTTCGGGTCTGGAGATAACTCCATCCAGCCCTACAGCATGTTGTCTTATCCTGTTCCCTTATGTATCGCCATCATTGACACTTTCCACGCACATGTGTTTGGAAAGTGGTATCCATATTACCATATACAATATAGTTGATCTATTCACTCTGAGTCAGTGAATCTCAACATGTATAATGAATGCTAGTGTATGTGCAGTGTGTAGTACTGCTGATTAGTACTTATGCCAGTGTGTGTGTGTGTTTACTTGTACACACTTTGCAGGATATGTTCTGGGTATCACAATATCCTAGACAATTTATCATGCAAGACAGTCAGCATACCATGTACTGATTACATCTAACATGATATATCAAGTTTAGGGATCATTGTAATTTCATGCTAATCTCATTACAAAATGAGTTGCTGGATAGATTTTACATGAAGCTCAGGTGAGCATTCCATCCAGTAATCCACCATAGAATGTACATGTGATCTGGAGAGCATCTCGGCTCCACCAGGACATGACAAACTAATTATGGTGTTAAGACTACTTTCAGGCACCCTTTGCTACATGGATTCGAATATAGACTAGCATTCACTGCAATATGCTTATGCTCTATGTACTACAGCTGGTATCGTGATCAAGCTGTACAGTATAATAAAGCATGTACAATTCACAATCAATGCAATCATTCAGCATAAGATATGTGCATGGTATAAAAGTGTATGCACTGCATGTTGATGATTGCTGTGAGTGAAATAAGTGCATGTGTGTGTGTGTGTGCTGATCCGCACACACATGTTGTGAACAGATCATTGTGCTGCTAATAAGCATAATGCTGATGATTAAAGTATTTGTGCAGTCATCAGAACACTTTGGAATTTGCTGCAGTATGATAATAATACATTCACAGCAACATAGTGGTAATGTATCCAAAGCAGTATGTATCCACAGCATAACGATCATGTGTCCACAGCATTCCTGCATGTATACAATCATTCTGCATATGATTTCGACGCGCGTATACATATGTGCTTCTCACTGCATGTAAACACATCAAAAATTGTACGCGCTAAAATCGAGCGTTCTTCGCATGTGACGAAATCATGAAGAACGTATATCGTGCTGACAGGCCATAAATCATTGTACGCGCTGGTATTGTAAACAGTGCGAAGGAATTATTTGCAAAAATCGCTGATGTACGTCGCATACGAATGCGAGCGCGCTGCTGATGAAAAGCATGTATTGTCGTCGCCATTCATCAGCGCATGATACGAGCGCTGACATGTATACGAATCAAAATTCTGTCGATGACCACTATGTAATATATCATTCTGGACAATTTTCGAACGTGATTCATACAAGCGCGCGCATGCTGCGATTCACTTCTGTAAAAATATGCGACCATCGCGCATGCTGCCATCTGCAAATTAGTGACTATCGCGCATCAACATGTATGAAGCCGTACAAAAAGCAATTTAGTGCAATTATGAAAATCGTGATACTGCGCTGATGATTTTCCGCGCGAAAACGATTTCGCCGCTGATTTATCGCATCTGCGAACATGCATACATTTGCGAAACATTTATGCGAATACGTTTCATTGCTGCGCCGATGTATGCCATGTGCACACCTTATCGCGTATATGTGCGATCAGCTGTTTCTGCGTGTGCGCTGCGAAAAATCTCCTCGCGCAATCTCTGCGCTGTCGATATGCGAGAGTATATTATTCGAGCTGCAGATATTCAATATTACTGCGAGCGCTGTCGCTTATGCGCCCACCTGCAAACCTGCGAACAATATGAAATATGCTACGTCTATCGCTGCACCCACTTGAGTTCTCGAGTATCGTGCCTTGACGAGTTTCTTTTAGAATACCATCTGATACGGCGAGATAAACAGGCGCCGTGAATATATTATCAGTATACAAATAAACACTGCAAAGTTGGACAGCAATGCAAGTGTACGGATGAGCGGGTTTGTGAGTGCAGTCTCTGTAAGAAGATCTGCCGAAGCACAACGCTTCCTCACTTTTGTACCATACGTCTCCCATCATCTTAGATGGTACCGCCATTGGGTTGTGAACCCGAGACGTAGGTTGAACGACCAGCATGGTAATAACGACTAGTTCGTTCATGCTGCGCATGCGAGTTCCGCGCATGCTGAAAGCCAAGATAGTTCTTGTTTGTATTCAAGATGTATCTTTGCTTTGCCATCTTCGAGTTCGACATACGAACTCTCGATGACAGGGATGCCTGATGATATGACATTATCATCTGGCGACATGTACAGTCATCAACTGACGACTGTCATATTAATATATGACGCGACTCGACATGTACAGTCATGATCGACCATACTGTCGACTGTCATAATAATATATGACACGACCGACTGTCATAATAATATATGACATGACATGGTATGACATGTCTGACAGGTATGACACGTATGACATGTATGACACATATGTCATCGGTCATGACCCTGACAACTTTTCCGACATCTACGCCTCCGCAAGACTGAAGGCCCGCTTTAGATTCCAAGTGGCACCCTTCTTTATGACAGTGGTGCCCTGGTAGCGGTAGGCAATTTATGCTCGAAGAGGAACCAGAGAACCTAAGAACTGGAGCCAAGAAGGAACCAGAAAACCTAAGAACTGGAACTTAGATAGGTACCTTAGCGGAGTGATCCCAGGAGGTAGACCACTCCTAAGGGGGGGAGAGTTGTGCCCGGAGGCACAGCGTGAGCCGATATGTCTATGCGTCTGTGTGTGTCATCGGGAGTAATCTGGGATTGACACGATGACAGTGAAATTGGGCTTGAAATCACGATGAGAATGAGTACCAAATGTCCGGGGTATGACAGTATGACACTATGACAGTATGACAGTACTGTGGGGTGGTCATCGTGGCACTTAGTCAGACCCTCGGGGAATGGCCGGATTCGCATTGGGATCAGAAAGACAATGAAATCGAGTATCAGATGTCGGGGGTATGACAGTATGACACTATGATAGTATGACAGTATGATAGTACTGTATGACAGTCATCGTGTCAGTCCGTCGATGTGACATCTGAATCGAGAATGACGAATCGGAATTAGAAATGAGATCGGATCAGGAATTGAACGTTGGGCCGTGGTGTGACATCGGGTGCCGGGTGGTTGACCCTGCAGCCCGAGTTACGAGTGAATAAGTAGAGCACTTGAGAAGTGTTTAGCCTTCAGAACTCGGAACCGAACTATCGTTTGCACCTCAATCTGGCCCTGATCCAGTATATTATAAAATCCGAATTGTGTACCTTTGCACGTTTCAATCAAAAACATTATTCCGAGTATACGTCGTAGTGCCCCTGGCACACCGAGGGCATTGGGTGAACTACCCGCATCGGCTGGTCGATATAGCCATTGATGCTCGCATGCTGTTCATTTCATGCTTGAAGCGAAGACGCGTCTTCTCAGAACACTTCGGTTCTTCAAGAATTGTCTTGCTTCGCCATCTCGATGCCAATACCTGGCCTCTCGATGACAGATGTCACTCACCTTATAGTGGATGATAGACATTATGACTGTACATGTCATAGTCGACCGTACTGACAATACTCGACGACTGTATGTCATTATGACATATGATATGACATGACATGACATGTATGACAGGTATGACATGTATGATACATATGTCATCGGTCATATCCCTGACAGATCTCCCCTCTTAGAAGTGTTGTGACCTCACAATATAGGGTGTATACCTTTTGTATATGTCTTTGATGTCTTTGTTGTTGAGCTGGTACCATCAGTCTTCTTACACCGATGAGGCGTCCCTCAAGGTGTTTTAGGATATCGGGGGGAACCAAGTCCACTTTAAACCCTCACCTTAGGCATATAGCCCTACAGTTCTTAGGATGTAGCCCCCCTTGATTTGCGTTTCGTATTTCAGAGTGACGCTCAGGGTATCTTCCGAGGTTTAAGTTACGGATAGATATTGCGCTTGCCGATTCACGAAAACGAATTATCTGTAATTCATGTTTTCACGGCTTTATATAATGCATCCACCCCTTCCTCCCCTCGAAAAGCTACTTCCGAGGTTCACAGGCAGAATGGAGAGCCCTTTTCGAATAAGGCTTGTTTTTAATGCAAACGGAGGAGGCCCTGCTTAACGAGATATCGGAGGGTCTCTATGAGTCCACTTTAAATCCTCACCCGATCTGCCAAACTCCTTTTTCGGTCCGGTACGCGCGCACTGACGAACATTTCATAGGGTGGATTCGACAACGTACTAATGTGAATTCGTTTAGTTATGTATGTCAATCATAACTCAGGATCACAACTCCGTCTACCTCAGTATTCCGGTAGCTGCGGAATCTGGCCATAAAACCCGAATGACAAACCACGGTCTGGCAAAGGCAGCATAGCAGTTTTTATTTATCCACAGATATGGTACCCGCATGTATGCGTATCTGTGCAAGGGTATGATTTGGAACAAGGCTCACTACACCTTAGCAAGGAAGGATCAATTCCCTGCTCCTGATACAACATAATGATAGAACATTAAGAGCAGGGTATAAAGATGATCGACATGTATTAGTATATATTACAAGAAGTAAGGGCAATAGGCTTTAATATATTGTTAGCCTTCATAGACAGCTATTATGTCTACTGCATTGGTCAGCTATGCGGCTTTGACCCAGGTGTCATGTTCAGGGCCGTAGCCTGCGTATCGCACTAAATAGTACTTGACACCTCTAGTGATCTTATCTGAGAGTATGTGTGATATCTCAAACAGTGGTTGCCCTTCTTCGATGATCATCTGTGGCAGAGACAAAGGTGCTTGGATCGAGTCATTGTATAACTCTATTCTGGATACAGGCTGAACTGAAATGTCGAGCAGGGCTCCTAATCGGTTTCAAACTTGCATATCGATCGATTTCGATATTCAACATTTTCAATCGATAATCGATGATATCGATTCATATCGATTATTGAGTTGTAAATACAATTATCCGTATACAATACATAAGACTGCCAATACTAAACTGAATCGATACCGATTTATCGATGAAATGTGCACAAAAATGATATCGATCGATACCGATTTCCCGTTTTTTCCCGATATATCGATATATCGGAATATCGGTTAAACCGATTAGGAGCCTTGATGTCGAGATCCCCGAAATCTAGCTCATAAGCACGTCCATGGCTGACAACTTTGGATATGGTGAACGGCCCAATATATGGCTGCTTAAAGTGTCTGCCTGCTTCTGTCAAACCAGTCCATTGAATAAACTCGGTCCGTAAAAGAACTTTCTGCCCAACTGCATATTGCCGAGGCATGTGAGTCTTATTGAATCTGGCTTGGCTAATTTCTGCTGCTCGGGAAATGTTGTCTACCGCATTGGCTTGAACAGCCGAGTACTGGTCAAAGTGATCTCGAATAGCATTCTGTATTGGAACAGGAGCTTCAGGCGGAATAGTGATTGCCAGATCATGCGGCGAAAGTGGCTGCGCCATGGAGTCGAGATAAAAGGGGGTGTAACCAGTCGTAGC
>LGRX02009928.1:0-22322 GCA_001247695.2 Cymbomonas tetramitiformis | reverse complement strand
GGCAGAATGGGGGTGAAATAGGGGTGGCCGTGTCAGCCTCGTGGCAGGTGCCCAGGTGTAGGTGTAGGGCTAATCTTACTTTCGTAATAAGGAGCGTGCCCATTGGTGTCCTCTTCCTCCTCTCTACTGTGAGCGCCACATCCGGCAACCCGGGAACCTGGAATATGTGAAACCAGACTTCCTTTATCGTGTGGGCGACAATATTAGCTCATCGCTGCTGCGCCCGACCGGTTTCCCCCACACACGCGCGCAGGCAGGAGACATTCAAGGTGGCGTCGATGTTCGAGTTTGGCTGGAAGGTAAGTGCAGGGCCCCGCCTAGCGTCTGCCACCGGCCTTCTCCGATCCTCGTAATGCAGTGAATCTGGCAATTGGCAGCGCATTTCGAGCTGGCACGGAGCCGTTCGATCAAACACAAAGCTTTTTTATTGAATGCAGGGCCGCTTGATTCTAGTGCCGTGCCGTGCCGCACCTGTACCCGATGCCAGACAATACGCATCCCAGCAGGAGAGCCGCATGTTGCTCGATGCTCAGCGCTGCAAGGCCGGGAATGGCCGTGCTTTTTACATTGAGAGGGGGACCTCGCCGCCTGGATATCACGGAGGCCCCAGTCACTGAGGCGCCTCCTTTGGGCTCCGCTCCAGGAAGATGCATACGCCGCTTTCGAAGCTGGGTACAAGGCCAAGGTGGAAGGTGGGACCCTGTCAAGCTGTTCCCTGTGCTCTTCCTTGTGAGCGATGTGCCAAGCGATCGATGGGCTCAGAGATCGACGGCCGGGTATGGGTGCCCGCGTCGTTGGCTGAAGCTGAAGATGCGCCAGTGGTCGCTGCTTGATGACATTGGCCACAGGGCGTCACTGGGGGCTTAGTCAGCTGCGGCCCGTGGAGATGCATGGTGTGTACGTAGATGCGGCCTACAAGGTAGACTCGGTCAGTGACCACAACCTGTGGCTGCATCACTGGTCGCGGGCGGGAGCTTCAGATCCGTCAGTGGATCTCCGCGGAGGCGGAGGCTGTGCCGGCTGGCGCTCCACGAGGCTGACTGTGTGTCAGGTGTCACAGGCTGAAGCTGAGGTTTTGGCGGTTGCTTCAGGCTCGAAGGATGTGCGCGGGACCATCGAGACAGGCATGCCACTCCTTGTGCATGTGCGGGATGGGGTAAGGGTTCCCTCCTCGCCGTCGGATCAAATAAGGGTTCCCTCCTCGCCGTCGGATCAAATAAGGGTTCCCTCCTCGCCGTCGGATCAAATAAGGGTTCCCTCCTCGTCGTAGGATCAGGGAAGGCGGGATCAAGTAAATGCTCCTCTTCGCCGCAGGATCGAGTAAGGGTTCCCTCCTCACTGCAGGAAAGGCGACAATTTCCTTCTCACCACGAGGTCCGGATTTCTGCGGTCCTCTGGAGGCCTCCGGCGGTGTGTCGTGAAATTCACCGCGGCGCGCCCCCTCGACGCGCCCCCTGGAGGCCGCCCTCTCCGCACTGCAGAAAGCTGCAGAAGAGCATCTGAGCAGGGATCGCCGCCGAGGATAATGGACAGTGCAGGGCGCTCGCATGCTCCCTCCTTCTCAGTTTCCGAGTGCCGGTTGCATTAGCGGCACCTGCGAGGCTGACTTGGGGGGACGGAACTTGCCAGGGGGGACTAGGGTGGGAGAAAGACTGGCGAATGGGGCAGCTCGGCTGGTGGCACAACGGCATTGATCAGCTGGCAGACTGGGGCCTCGCGCACAAGGCGGTGATGGCGGGCAAGGGGAAGATCCTCCGGCTGACACACCTCGAGGCTCAAGGCTATGATCGGGTAGGCCCTGCCCCATAGCTGGCAGTCGCCCATTCGCCCCGCCTCCATCTCCTTCCCTGGCAATGGCCGTCTCCCCGCTGGACACCTCGCATTGTGTGGTGAGGCGCCCTGGTGCTGGCGGAGGGCAGGGAGGTGGACTGGGATGCTCGGGTAGTGCAATGCTTTGGAATGCCTCTGCCTCTCTACAGCAGAAGCTGTGTCGGGGCTGCGTCGTGCCCAAGGAGGCAGGAGGCTTGGTGCGATCTCGAGGGCGGGCAGGGCGCATCCGCGCGGGCTGTGTAGGCAGCTCCCTGTGCGGGGGCGATGTGCTGCGCGGATCTCGAAGGTAAAGCTGGGTGTGAGTCGAGGAGGATGGTGTGGAGCAAAGAAGCATTTGAGATACCCGGACGCAGACTCGTGATTGGACGCAGACTTATGATTGAACGCAAGCTCGTGATTGGACGCAAGCTCGTGATTGGACGTAGACTCGTGATTGGACGCAAGCTCGTGATTGGACGCAGACTGATTGGACGCAAGCTCGTGATTGACGCAGACTCGTGATTGGACGCAAGATCGTGATTGACGCAGACTCGTGATTGGACGCAAGCTCGTGATTGGTCGCAGACTCGTGATTGGACGCAAGCTCGTGATTGGACGCAGACTCGTGATTGGACGCAAGATCGTGATTGGACGAGACTCATGATTGAACGCAAGCTCGTGATTGGACGCAGACTCGTGATTGGACGCAAGCTCGTGATTGGTCGCAGACTCGTGATTGGATGCAAGATCGTGATTGGACGCAGACTCGTGATTGGACGCAAGCTCGTGATTGGTCGCAGACTCGTGATTGGACGCAGACTCGTGATTGGACGCAGACCGTGATTGGACGCAGACTCGTGATTGGACGCAGACTCGTGATTGGACGCAAGCTCGTGATTGGACGAGACTCGTGATTGGACGCAGGCTCGTGATTGGACGCAGACTCGTGATTGGACGCAGACTCGTCATTGGACGTCGACTCGTGATTGGATGCACATCAGAGCCTCTCCGTCGTCTCTTCTGATTCGCCACCGCTGGCTTGAAAAAATATCGGTTGCTGGACCGCACGGCTCAGGCGTCGGGCACATCCAGGTCACAACCAGGTGTGGGACTCGAGGCTCTTGAAGAGCGCAGGGGGGCGAGGAGCGGAGAAGGTCTCTCGGGAAGCTCAGCTGCGCGCGAGGGGGAACGCTGTCGACGGTGAAACAACGAATCGGGATGAACTGTGATGACACGAGTAAAGAATCACAGTCTGTGACACAAGCTAGATCACCGAGGATGACCCACCGAATATGACATTGAATGTACAAACGAGTCACAGTGCCATTTCCAGCACGAATTGCAAGAGAGCGCAGACTTCAATCTCGCAGGCCGGTGGCGTCGGAGGCATCATTTCAGTTATCCTGGGGCGGGCGTGAATCGTTGTGGTGGTGAGAGCGTGGGTTGTGGCGAGAGAGAAACTCGGAGGGCGGGAGCTCGCAGCAACGAGTGCAGGGGCCGAGAGTTGGAGGTAATGAGCAACCGCAGCCGACAGATATGCTAAATGCCCTGACACGGGGTTATTCGGCACCGACAGGCCACGGAAATTTTGGATGCGTTGGAGATGTTCGTCAAGATATCGCTGTTGGTGCATCGTATCGCGGTGGGATTGCGAGCCACCCTACCCTGCACTCCTCCCTGCCCTTACTCGGACCCTACCCTGCACTCCTCCCTGCCCTTACTCGACCCCTACCTCTACCCTCAAGAAAGCTCTTTGCTCCTCCCTGCGCACCTGCACCAACGACCAAAGGGCGCACATCCAGCCCCCACACAGACCAGATCTTGGCCCTCACGGGTGAGGCTGAGAAAGAGGCCTTTTGTGTGTGGCTGGGTGGCATTGTTGAACATGAACTTGCAGGTGCTACCGGAAATTCCTTGTCCCATGACACTGTCGGGTCATGAGTGGCCGGAGAGCTGCCCGCACGATCAACCTAATCGGTCGCCTCGATGGTTTGTCGTATATGCCAACGAGTCACAACAAGGTGCCCCTCTGTCTGTCCGAGATGTGCGATGCCCAAACAACAGCTCAGAGCGTCCACACGTGTCATCTCGGCATTGTGCCAGCGTGGCTATGTATGCTTTTCTTTGAACCAGCCGCTTTGACGACCAAATGTCTGAGCTACCAGACTGCCATAGAAACACCTTTTGGTTGCTCTATGTACCATGCCAGCGGCCAACAGATACAGCAGCACTTCAGCACATTCATCCGGATTCCCGGCAGCTTCATGGATATCTCAAGATGCCCCCAGCCTTACGGAGCTGCCTCATTTTGGTTTGATTTGTGAGTGGTCCACATGCCCGCTTCAGCCGGCCTGCAAAAACCAGAGGCGTGTTCTCGTGGCGGATCGTCTTTGTGTAGATATGCGTGACATACAAAGCTCACCTGGTTTTGTATGGCGCCATTTGGTAATAAGGGTAATGACGAATACGTGACATACATCATACAGCACTCACCTGGTTTTGTATGGCGCCATTTGTAATAAGGGTAATGACGAATACGTGACATACATCGTACAACACTCACCTGGTTTTGTATGGTGCCATTTGGTAATAAGGGTAATGATGAATACGTGACATACATCATACAACACTCACCTGGTTTTGTATGGCGCCATTTGATATTAAGGGTAATGACGAATACGTGACATACATCGTACAGCACTCACCTAGTTTTGTATGGCGCCATTTGGTAATAAGGGTAATGATGAATACGTGACATACATCGTACAACACTCACCTGGTTTTGTATGGTGCCATTTGATAATAAGGGTAATGACGAATACGTGACATACATCATACAACACTCACCTGGTTTTGTATGGCGCCATTTGGTAATAAGGGTAATGACGAATACGTGACATACATCATACAACACTCACCTGGTTTTGTATGGTGCCATTTGATGATAAGGGTAATGACGAATACGTGACATACATCGTACAACACTCACCTGGTTTTGTATGGCGCCATTTGATATTAAGGGTAATGACGAATACGTGACATACATCGTACAACACTCACCTGGTTTTGTATGGTGCCATTTGATAATAAGGGTAATGACGAATACGTGACATATATCGTACAACACTCACTTGGTTTTGTATGGTGCCATTTGATAATACGGGTAAGGACGAATACGTGACATACATCATACAGCACTCACCTGGTTTTGTATGGCGCCATTTGGTAATAAGGGTAATGACGAATACGTGACATACATCATACAGCACTCACTTGGTTTTGTATGGCGCCATTTGGTAATAAGGGTAATGACGAATGCGTGACATACATCGTACACACTCACCTGGTTTTGTATGGCGCCATTCGGTAATAAGGGTAATGACGAATACGTGACATACATCATACAGCACTCACCTGGTTTTGTATGGCGCCATTTGATATTAAGGAAATGACGAATACGTGACATACATCGTACAGCACTCACCTAGTTTTGTATGGCGCCATTTGGTAATAAGGGTAATGATGAATACGTGACATACATCGTACAACACTCACCTGGTTTTGTATGGTGCCATTTGATAATAAGGGTAATGACGAATACGTGACATACATCATACAACACTCACCTGGTTTTGTATGGCGCCATTTGGTAATAAGGGTAATGACGAATACGTGACATACATCATACAACACTCACCTGGTTTTGTATGGTGCCATTTGATGATAAGGGTAATGACGAATACGTGACATACATCGTACAACACTCACCTGGTTTTGTATGGTGCCATTTGATATTAAGGGTAATGACGAATACGTGACATACATCGTACAACACTCACCTGGTTTTGTATGGTGCCATTTGATAATAAGGGTAATGACGAATACGTGACATATATCGTACAACACTCACTTGGTTTTGTATGGTGCCATTTGATAATACGGGTAAGGACGAATACGTGACATACATCATACAGCACTCACTTGGTTTTGTATGGCGCCATTTGGTAATAAGGGTAATGACGAATACGTGACATACATCGTACGACACTCACCTGGTTTTGTATGGCGCCATTCGGTAATAAGGGTAATGACGAATACGTGACATATATCATACAGCACTCACCTGGTTTTGTATGGCGCCATTTGATATTAAGGGAAATGACGAATACGTGACATACATCGTACAACACTCACCTGATTTTGTATGGTGCCATTTGGTAATAAGGGTAATGACGAATACGTGACATACATCGTACAACACTCACCTGGTTTTGTATGGTGCCATTTGATAATAAGGGTAATGACAAATGTGTGACATGTCTAATATCGAGCTCGTGATTTGCAAGTAAGCAAACAAGCGATTCGCGGTGCGGTTCAAATGTCCTGGCGGCGGGTACCAATATGGGGCGCGGCCGTGCGGAAGCATGCGACCGACCGAGAGCGGCACGGTCGCCGGCGGGATGGTTGCGCCGCCACATTCACCGTCTAGCATGCACCGGCAGATGCGCAGTATGGTATGCCACCCGGTCGAGAATTGTGTTGCAGCCGCAGCGGCTTTCTATGGCGCCCACGCCCATCTTGGCCGCTCGCGGGTTGCCGTGATCGACTCGCCCGGGACTTGCGAGACCAATACCGCTTCTGGGGGGGCATCGCGACACGCCACAAGCTTTGGTCTGATACATGTATCCCAAGGGGAATAAACTAAGGGGATGACAGCCCACTCATTCTCGTGTCCAACTTCCGGACGCACTTAGGGAGGGCCGTGCGATGTAGGGTTGGGTTCTCGATACTCCCGAGAGCTCAGCCGGTGCCGCTCGATCCTCCAAATTCAATTGAGTCTCGCTTCTCATCGACTTGGGCGGAGCTGCAACCTTTGGTCAAAACAACGTTTGTCCAATTCTTGAAGGCAGCAAGGGTCTGTTTTCTGCGGTATGCTTCTGCTACTGCTCGTATATTTTAATTTTTCATATTGTGTTCAGCTAGATGTAAACTTGAACCCTTCACCAACATCGTGTTTTGACGGGATAACCACCCGTGAACCATGCCGTCTGCATGCTCCCTGCGAAAACGGGTGAGAACCGATTTTTGGAAATGCATGAGCCCTTTTGGCGCACCCACGAAAGGCGCGAGCCAAATTTCCAGCACGCATATGCTTTCGTTGTTGCATTTCATGCACCGCACATTACGACAAAGGGCTGAAGCGCAGGGGAAGCTTTGGGCTGATTTTGTACTTTGGATGGGAGGGCAAACCCCAACTTTCCAAAGTGTAAATTCACCAAGAACTCTCCGTGTGCTTACTTAGCCTAAGATAAACTTGCTTGCTTACGGATACATGTTGGAAAATGAGCGCTTCCCTTGAGCTCGTGCGCTCAAGGGAAGCACTTGGCTGAAATTATACTTTGGGAGAAGCCAACCCGAAGTACGAAGTCCAACTTAAATATCGCGTCGCGTTTGAAGATGCCCGCAGAATCAATCAAGTATCCATATGTGCAGCAGTCGAAATATATTTGGCAGCACGCAGATTGACACAAGCCTAAGACGAAGTGCACTCTAAAAGAACCGATTTTTTGTGATCTAGGCTACTTTGCACGCAAATGCACGGCGGAAGATGGGCACCTCATAAGAAACCAAACATATGCCCAGACAGATAGTCTCAAGGACTAAAAGGACCGGGCATCCTGTCTTTAGATTATATAATAGCCTGATATATATATTCATGCCTCCTGTAGACATTTTATGTGTTTTCGACAGAGTTCTGCTGCAGGCCGGCCAAAACACTCTGCATGAAACCCGAAAACGCGGAAATGCTTGCGAATTGACATTCGAAGGGCATCGGATGGTAGAGATCGATTATTTTTCGATGATGCATAGCACGGACGGCTGTGGGCGCGTGCGTCCGGAAGCGGCCGCGTTACATAGTGCGGATGTCATCCCCTTAGTTTATCCCCCTTGATGTATCCCGCTCGTGGCGTGCCGCGATGGCTCGAAAAGCGGCAGATTAGCTGCGATGACAATCACCCCGTCTCACATGTCTGTTGCCAGGTATCTTGTGTGTGTGGTAGCTCCCCTTTGCTCTCCCTCTCCTCCCGCACTCACCCTCCCCTTCCCACCACTCTCTCCCTCAACGCTTTCCCCTTCTCCTACATGGTGCTTCCGATGGACAGCTCCCTTTGCAGCCCTTGCAAGTGAGAGCAAAAAGTCCCCCGGGTCGGGGAGATGCCATCTATCAATGAGCACGGGTGTAATCCCCGTGGTATCTTTCTGGGGGGCACTGCCTCTCGAGTAATGGAGCAGACTAATCTGCTTTTACTGCAAGGAGAGGGAGCGTGAAGTGACGGCTGCACTCTGCACTCTCCCTTGTTCCTTGCGCGGAACTTTTGCTTTGCTGCTTTCATGAATCTTCCAGTGTCCATTGGCTTCCATTCATCGACCAACAGGTCCCACCCATCAACCTTGAGCCACAAGGGGGGCATGCCAGCAGGGTCCACTTCCTCCATTACCCGCGAGCGACACCCGATATTGCATGTTTGGCAATGATCGGCACATACTACCATCCATGCTGAATTGCATTTGATTTAAGACGTGCGTGCGTCGGTGGTATCTTGTCACGGCCGCGCCCTGTTTCTGAATGCTTCTCACATTCACAGGGATGATGGTGAGATGACTCACGGCCATCCCTGTGTGCCCCAACTTCTCTCTCCCATTCCTACCCTATGCACTTGTCCGCGGGTGCGTGTGCTGTCAGTCGACGGACAAGCAGCCTAGGACCGGGGCATGCCCCTCTTCACACCTGTAACCCCAGCAACCGCTGTTCCTGAGCCCTTCCCCTGAGAGCAAAGTCGAGTCTGCGCCCAATTTTCCATCAGATTCCCTTGCCCGCGACAGTCGGCACTTTTCTGGGGTGCCCATGGCAAGTAGGGGAAACCTTGGTGGAGCGTGCACTGCAGCTTGTTTCCCCCTCTGATCTATTTGAATTTGCCTTGCCTGGGCTCGAGCACCAACATGGAATACCAGTGCAAAGCTGGAAAGCTACCAGCTACCTCACATTTTGTGTGCGTGTGTCATTTGCTCTCTCCCAGTTCTCTTCGAACTCACCCCCTCCCCTCCCCTCCAACCAGTCTCTCCCTTGGCTCTCTGCCCCTTACCTGAATGATGCTTCCGATTAAAAATTCCCTGTGAGGCTCGTGCAAGCGAGGCACAAAAAGTCCCCCGGGTCGGGTAGATTTCATCTGTCTGACGAACAGCTGTAAAGTTCCTGCATGCTTCTCACATCCACTTGGATGATGGTGAGATGACTCACGGTCAGCCCTGCGTGTCCCAACTTCTCTTTCTCATTCTTACCCCTATGCACTTGTCCGAAGGCTGAGTGAGCTGTCAGTCGACGGAGACCCAGCCTAGGACCAGAGAATGCCCCTCTTCACACCTGTAACCCACGCAACTGTTGTTCCTGAGCCCCTCCCCTGGGAGCAAAGTCGAGTCCGCACCCAAGGTATCAGGTACAGGCGCACAGTCTGACTTCCCGGCTCAGAGTCTCGAGTTTTGCTTAGATCTCCTTGGTCGTCGGCATCATGCGAGTGCCACACTGGTAAACTCCGGTAACCTATTGTCGTTGTGATAATAGTTGTCAAACAAGGAAGGGCGGCAAGCGGGTCCCGGCGACAGTCAAACTGTGTCATGAGTCCTGGTATCCAGGTATCTTGTGCGTGCGGTAGCTCTCATTTGTTCTCTTCCCGTTCTTCCCGCACTCACCCCCTCCCCTCCCACCAGTCTCTCCCCTGGCTCTCTCGCCCTTGCCTGAAAGATGGTTCCGATGAAAAGTTTCCACATGCGGCCCGTGCGAGTGAGGCACAAAACTTTCTGCGGGTTGCGTAGATTCCATCTGTCATTGAGTGCAGCTGTAATGTTCCTGAATGCTTCTCACATCCACTGTTATAATGGTGGGCTGGCTTTTGTCGGCGGACCTCATGCCGTTCAGTGTGCGGTATCTTGGCACGGCCCCATCCTGTTCCGGCATGCCTTTCTTTTCCACGGAGAGCTAGCTTCGATGCGTGTGCTCGTGGACGAGCCGGGGCCCAGCCACCGCCTTTTCTGCGCTTCTTTCAGCCGCGGGCCTGCTGGTGGGCTGGCCTCGGTCAGCGGCCATAATGCGGCTCAATGCGTGTTGCAGTCAACTTCATCCCGCTCCTCCCCAGCAAGATCAAGCCGCATGCGGTGGACATGGTTCGTGGCTTGCATGTGCTGACGTGGCAGTTGTGCTTGGTGGATTGTGCGCGCTGAAGTGGTGGCTGCGGTTTGTGGAGTGTAGTTGTTGACGTGCGATTTGTGGATTGCGGGTGCTGATGTGGCGGCGGCGGTTCGTGGATTGCGATTGCTGACATCGGGGGTGATGCCTCAGACCCAACCTTCCACTGCACGATGAACGACCGCAGCTGCCGGCACACCTGCCTCAAGAATGGTTGGCTTGCGGCGCACCTCGAGCCGTACTACGCCGCTGGCGACACCTTCCGCAGCTTGTTCCCGGGGCCCCCTCGGGAGATGGATGCCCCGGCATTTGCCGGCGGAGAGGCCACCTCGGCGTCCCTTCAGGCAACTCCTCCGAAGCCCCAGCTCGTGCGGGCTGGTTCAAGTTTTAGTTGTCCGCACGACGGAGCGCCATCTCGAAAGGTGCTCATGGCACGGGCGGTCCTTGTCCCTCGAGGGTGGCGTGGGCGGTCCTTGTCCCTCGAGGGTGGCGCGGGCGGTCCTTGTCCCTCGAGGGTGGCGCGGGCGGTCCTTGTCCCTCGAGGGTGGCGCGGGCGGTCCTTGTCCCTCGAGGGTGGCGCGGGCAGTCCTTGTCCCTCGAGGGTGGCGCGGGCGGTCCTTGTCCCTCCCTGGGAGGGGGAGATATCTCCGTTGGTTGATGTGGCTGCAGCCGAAAGGTGGCGCATCTTGCCGGCCACATTGTGTTATCAGCACTATTCCCGGCCTCGCCACATTGTGCTATCGGCACCATTCCCGGCCTCGCCACATTGTGTTATCAGCACCATTCCCAGCCTCGCCACATTGTGTTATCGGCGCCATTCCCGGCCTCGCCACATTGTGTTATCGGCATCATTCCCGGCCTCGCCACATTGTGTTATCGGCACCATTCCCGGCCTCGCCACATGATGCGACCAACATTGTTCCCGCTTCGCCACATGATGCGACCAACATTGTTCCCGCTTCGCCTCGAGGTTAGATCGGCCTTTGGGGGGAGGGCGAGGCGTGCGAGGCGAGGTTCTCTGCCGAGGCCAATCTATGCGAGGTCCGAGCGGCCACTGCCGCGCACTCCGCGGCTCCTGCGCCAAATGTGCGAGGCGGATATTGATCTGGCGCCGTGTGAGCATTCGTGTGAGGTTGGGGAGGGAGCAAAGGGATTGGCTGCTTGTCCTTAGGACTTTCTTATATCCTATCGTGCCGTGTACGAGGAATATAAGTGCAACAATCTGGTGTGCAGGGTTGAACACGCCGTGAGCTCTTTTCTCAGAGGGCGGCGGTAGCGGTGAGCGGGTCCTCTTCAGGAGCACTTTGCAGCAGTAGCGGACACTGCAGACGTCGCCATCAGCGTGGCGCACCTCCCTCATGATGTCACTCAGCTCAGTGACTCGGACCTCAAGGCTCTCTGGGGGTGTGCGACGAAACCTGGTGACCTTCCCTCTCCCGTGTGTTCTATCTCATCACGCACTCGCCACTTTGTATCACCGCATGCTTGGCTCCAGCTTTGGCAAAAAATGTGCCGTGGGGTCTAGGACGAGGTGAATTGTAGATATGTATCTAGCTTATCATACACACCGAGTCAAACAATAATTGCCAGTACACAGAACTTAGCTTGAGGAAAGAAAGATGATGAGGCCGTCACAGCCGCCACCTAAATAGTCCGTGTTCCCACCACATATTCTCTGGTGGGATGTGTACTGTACTGATACGTGCTTTATAGAATCAATCATTGTATATGGTGTAATCATCAATTATTGTAGACTGCAAGTCGTAAATGAGTGAAATAGTCAACCGTCACTGTCAGGCTTTTCCTAGGGTCGGATGTGTGCCGGGGTGGGCAGCGGCGGAGAGCTGGATAGACTGCATAGCGAACGGCCAGAGTTCACCGCGATGCTCAGATCTTGAGAAACCTCAAAGCAGGCGCGGCAGATCCCCCATCCTCCCTTGGATTCTGCTGATTTGAGTGTTTCTTTCTGGGCCACGTGGCGCATCTGGGGTGCATTCTATCACAAACACGCATGAACATCTGCGTCGCCCTGGCGGCAAAGACTGCCTCGGTCCTCTTCTTCGCCACGTGCGATCGGATGCCGTGGGGTGTCAACATCCGCGAGCGAGCCGTCGAGGCCCCGCAGCGTCGCCGCCACCGCCTCTCTTGCCGCCTGCGCGTGATTATGTTTATACCGCCCCTCCCCCCATAAAAATATTTAAAATCACAAAAAGTTTCAGGTTTTCTTCTGTGGACTTTGGGTGGGATCGCTGCTACGTCTGATGTCCCGGCGTTTATGGGATACTAATTCGATGTGTGTTAACATACAAACATAATGTGTAGATAATGGTATGCAAACACAATGGTACTGAAACATGGTAATGAAACATGATGGTAATAACACAATAGTAATGAAACATAATGGTATACAAACACAATGTGTTGAATACAGAACACCGATATTATGTGTTAAATGTGAAACAAAAAGGTGTATGGTATAAAATTTGTTACCTCGAACTTGCCTAGATATGTGTATAATGCACCTTCGGTGCGTCGGCTGGGAGCTCATGCATGCGCGCAGCGTTTATGATAGAATTCATTTCTCTTCATATATCAGTATTTCTTTCCACAAGGCCGCATGACGCATGGCCTCGCGGAGATTTGGAGATCCAATGGCATAATGCATGAGATGCATGGCAATCCTACTGGTTGAAATAATTTCGGGTGTGGAGGGCACAGGCTGCGCAAGGAAATCAACGAAACAGTACTGTTAGACAAAGTGACTTGGCAGGTAATCTCTTTTGCCGCCGCCGTGTGTCTACATACAGTGGCGCGGGTTGCCTTGGTGACCGTGCACCAGCGTTCATGGTTACACCTCGAGGGGGTGTATGAGTCCCAAAAGGATGTAATGACCTCCGGACTATCGAGATTTAACGCTGGAATGGTATTGCCACGGAAATATTGCACTGAGATGGCTGATCAGTTCGTGCATTTGCCGTAAACCGCTCTCACGCCGCTTTGTTGCGCTTGATCGGCGTGCCTCGGTGTCTCCACGTGGCGGGCTCCTTCTGACCAACGTCTGTTGAAGCACGATACGTTTTCAATGGGCGTTCGACGTGAAGTGAAGGCATAGAGAAGTTGGCAACTTAGGGAGCCTTCGCTTGTTAGCAATGAAAAGCAAACCGCCGCAGTGCATTGAAAACCACTCTTGTTCTTGCATGTCATAGCAAATCGCAACAGATGGGCATAATGTGAATGTGTGAAGCTTGGAAATATGAAGCTGAGTATAATGTGCCGGGGGAACAGGCATATGACCGCTTCGATAAGTATGACTCATGATGGATGAGTTTGAGCAGTTGAAGCATGTTGCAACCAACCCAATATCCGGCAGTAGGACTCTCGAGCCCCAACACACCGAATTACCATGATTGGAGGGTTACTATGTCAATGCACGGTTTTGTATCAGGGCTTAGATGGTAGCATAGCCATTTGAGTGGTCACACTCTCTCTAGAAATTGTAGCCTTGCACACTTTTGTAGCTCTGCTGCAAAGTCGAATCCGGTTTGCAATTCACCTCCAAGCCACAAGCAGTAAGTAGGAGTGCCATTGTTAGCGAGCTATAAAGAACATGGATGTCAATATTAATATCTAGACGAAAGCTTGAACAACAACCTGCGTAATATGTATGAACCCCCGACCCCCAATCCAAGGAAATGCCAGCTAATCGCCTTAGACAGCGATGACCACTTTCAACAGGGCTCACGGCAGCATACAGCGTCTCATCGGTTGCCTGCCCATGGGGCGTGGTTGCTGGCTGTGCCGGAACGAACGGTGATGAGCAGCTGTCAGGAAGGCGACGACCAGTTGGTGAGCTATCGGCCACCAGAAGGGCTTGGGACACACAGGCAACTGTGGGGATGGGACCCTAAGTAGAAACAGTGCAGCACACGAGTTGCAGCGCAAGTGTGGAGGGCATTGCTCAAGTTCGCAGCTTCCTCGCAAGGCAGTCGGTGCAAGGGCTTCGCTCCCATGGAGTTGGCGCTGAGGGCAGAGGGTTGCAGGCGCAGATCGGTGGCGGGTGCGCAAGTTTGGATGGGGGCAATCCAGTTCATCATTATCAGCCCCTTAAGTCAGCTCTGGGGGATTCTGGCCGTGTCGTGGGTGGGCAAGTTCTTTTGGGACCAAGCTCTAAGGTAGGTGGAGCGTAGAGGGGTGGTCCCGAGTATGGGCTTGGTGGTGAAGAGATGGCTCGAATGGCTCGAGGGACACCGGTGAGCCGGTTTCAGAGACACAGCAGCAGTGCGCCAGCAGGGCAGTTGCAGAGGCCGGTGGGGCTTGAGATAGCAGAGGGCTGGTCCCGAGCGTAGGCTTGGTGGTGGGGGGATGGCTTGAGCAGCTCGGGAGGCAGAGGTGAATCGGCTCCTGAAACACGGTAACGGCGCGCCGGCGGTGCAGGTGCAGAGGGGCTCAAGTGGCTCAGTAAGGCTTAGGGCGTCCCATTCTTCACTTGTGAGCTCCGGAGAATCCGGATAAGTGTCCCGAAGTGTGTGCTGCATCCTTTTATCTCTGGAGAGGGTATATAGTGCAGCTGATTCTTTCTGCGTATGTGATGCCAAAGGAGTCGGTCCGAGGATACGCCACACACACGCACACGCACACACATTCTTCACTAGTTAGCTCCGGCGAATCCAGATAAGTGTCCCGAAGTGTGTGCTGAATCCTTTGATCCCTGGTGGGGTTACACAGTGCAGCTGAATTTTTTTTTCTGGTTATGTGATGCCAAATAAGGAATCGGTAAGCCACATACATAGTGAGCAGAGGGGTGGTCCTGAGCGTAGGTTTGGTGGTGGAGAGATGGCTCGAGCAGCCCTCGAGCCATCTCTCCAGGGAGGCAGAGTTAATCCGGCTCCTGAGACACGGCAACAACGCGCCGGTGGTGCAGGTGCAGAGGGGCTCAGGTGGCTCAGTAAGGGAGTCCCATTCTTCGCTATTCATTATATTATTCATTCGGATTCGCGCGCCATTGTTGTGCTTACCCCCAAGTCTCCCGTTCCATCATCGGGAGTGCGTGCGATACCATGTGCTGTTCGCCATAGTGAAGGGAACGACCCCACGTCGCATTTATGGTGCTTGGTGTCCAACATATTTTGACTTCGGAATCCGGAGAGCGATGATCGTACACAAGTCCGAGGGGTGTGAGGTACGATCGTTCGTGCCTTGCTGATGTTGTGCACTGAATTTGGTGATATACCCCGAATATGGGATATCAGGTAAACGAAGTGAAGCAGGAGGGCTGACTTAATTATCTGTATATTGATAAGTGAAAAGAATGCTGGATCGGACACCATGAGTGTCTCTTCCTATGGTAGGAGTGACGACTGTCACCGGCAGTCCTAGAACCCTAAAACCTCAACCCATTAGAAACGGGTCTGAGAGTTCATCTTTGGTCTTTATGATATCACGTATATGACTGCAACCTCCCTTTCTTGGTTGCGGTAATATGTCCACCGGATAATACAGTTCAACTCAGGGTTTAACCCGAACCAAAACCTAAACCCCAAACGGCTATAGTGACGGCGACCCGTGTGCGTGACACTCCCGGGTCCCGGCTACCGAGCTATAGCTAGAACATATAAATCGGGGGGTCGCGTCAGGGCCTGCACTGGGATTCCAAGGAGGACTGACAGCCACATTCCAACACACCACTTCTGTACTAGTAGAGGTTCGTGTAACGTCACATATTGTGCCGGAGGCCTATGTACAAGGGGCACTATATACCTTCACTACGTGTCTGACGACATACTTTATCTCAAAATCCAGACCGAAATCTCCGCTCGTTCCGTCTAAATACCTTCCACCACTACACTCGACGTCGCATGAGCCACATGCCTAACCTACCGAGATCACCGATCGATATCACGGAGTCCCATCTGACTAGCAAAACACGATCAGCACGTCACCGGCATCGCGTCACATGCAATCGAGGCCCCGTCGTGCCCCCACCGGCACATATCTCCCCCACTCCCCTGCGTCACACCTAATCTAAGGCACCTACACCTACATCCCATGCTAGGGTCTCCCGTGCCTAAATAAGAAATACGTATAAGTACTCGGCAATGCCACTCGGTCCAACTACTATGAGTTGTGAACCATTTCTAGGGCAGGTCTTCGGTCTTCAGTCATCTGCTCCATCGCATACATGTGGTGCCGCGCCTCACTGCTGAGCTGCCCAGCTGCGCCTACGCTGCGCAGCCATCTGTATTGTGCGCACTGTCGGGGCCGCGCCTTGGCCGTGCAGCCGTCCTCAAGCCTACCGGCTGCTGAGCTGATGAGCTGTGCCTCCACTGTGCGGTCATGGAACACCTCGGCTATGCATCCGTCTACCAGCCTGCGAGTTGTTGAGCTACGCCTCCACTGCGCACTGCTGCGGCTACGCCTCGGTCATGCATCCGTCTGCCAGGTTGCAAGCTGGCAGATATTGCAGGTTCGGACGTTTTCGGAAAATCTGAAGGTATATATCATCAGAGTTGAATAATATAGGAGAGTGTGTTGTGAACCACGGTGTCACGGAGTATGACACGCCGGATATGTATATCATATCAGAATGTCATATCGTGACGGCCCGATAGGCAGATTCTAGCACACCACCCCATACGAGGTGGCACCGTGTACACTCTATACCACCTAATCTAAAGAGGCCTAGTTACTGCTACTAGTGTTCCGAAGATCATACAGTTACACGGCAAACAACTTAATGAAAAGCTGCTAAGTTAATCTACAGGGGCTTGATCCATAACAGGTGGATCAAGATGAGAAAAGTAAAGTTGACTTGCTGTCAAAAGATATCCCGGGATCCGTCTCACTGCACTCATGGGGAGCCTGCACATCCAGCGCTGCTACGTGCCGATAGTCCTTAAGCTCATGCTGGGATGCAGTTTCTGTGAGTGGCGGTTCGGCCCCTCGTGGCCTCTCGCACATAAAAGAAAACTGCTTCAATCCCGCAGAGCAAGACGTGCTTTGCGCATGTAAATTTCAAGTGCGGCAGTATAAGGGAGCCTGCCGGAAACAAATCTAAGACAAGGGGTATTTGGCATCAATTTGCCGCGCCTCTCCACCTTCTTCAGTAACGTTTTCGCTTGGGATGTCTTCTTCCCAGTCGACTCCTCTCTTTATATACCACCGCCTTGGAAGGGTGGCGGCCCTGCGCGGTGCGGTGGGCACGACGGGGGCGGCTTTCGGGGCGTCGGGGCTCTCAAGCTTGGCGCGGCCGTTTAAACGTGCCTGGGGTGCCAAGTTGGCCGGAGCTTTCAAGGCCCACCCCCTTTTTTGTCCCGCGTACCGGGGAAAGACCTCTTTGGGGCGCGGCGAGGCAGCAAGGGGGGGTGGGGGGGATGGTACATGGAAGCGCCTTTTTTGTGTCGCGAGGTGTATTTTTTTTGTCGTGTCGCAAACAGATCCGATTATACTCAACATTATACACCGACGGTTCGCAGCTTTTTCAAAAAAAAGCTGCAAGGTCCTGCGTTTCCCTTATAGGAGCGAAACAGGTTTTCCTGGAAAAAGTGACATCGACGCACACGATACTACCAGAACTGTCCACCTTTGGGGCCCTTTTTTACGGAAACAGTGTGATTTCCCTGTCAGATCGGGAGTAACCGCCCATATATAATTATATTGCAGTCCACACCGGTCACCTTAAGATGGCAAGCAGGAGAGTTATACAAATCGGTGGAGCATTGCCGCCAATCAGAGACGCATAGAATATTCCTGGGCGTAGTATCGAATTATGGATATTCATGCAGAAGTTATCAGCGCGACAGATTTCAGATGGCGTATAAAAGAGATTTCCGACTGATCGCCAATCAGAGGAGCCATGAGATTAGATAAACTCCATGAATATGGGTCACACGCGAAATACCATAAGCTGACTGTGCACGTACAAGGAGCACGTTTTTTTTGTATAATTATAGAAGGCGCACGTGCTACAGATTTCAGGGTGTTTTACATGAGATGTTTTGGACTGATCGCCCATAACCGCCAATAAGAAGTGCGAGCGCCTGAGATAGGCACCATGAATATGGGACGACAAGGGAAAGGGATCACACGACAAAAACGAGATGGTTTGCAGACGATGGATAAGCCAATCAGCGACGCGATCAGTTTCGATTTATATATTGGTAAATTAAAAAACTGCACCACAAAAAGCCCTTAAGTGTGGCTCCCTCGCGACAAATGCGATGCGACAGGTTCCAGACTTTCGCAACATGCTGACATGGCATGGGTTTGCGACACGACAAAAAAAAGTCACCTGGCAGACATGCTGACGTGGCATGGGTTTGCGACGAAGATTACAGTGTCACAGTTGAATGACACACCCGAAACACTGTGTCTGTCATCAACTTTCATTCTGAATTTTCGCTATCTCCATCCGCTATCTTCATCCAGACATGAGACCCACGCGGGCCGCTGCTGGCTGATTTCACATATCAGATATTCACTCACACGTTAATTCATTAAGCTTTCGTTTTGCGGCGCACCTGACACCGTTGCCTGCTGTGTCCCGTTTTGTTCTGCTGAATGTATCGTGCATACTAACTATTTCCCGGTTAAATCCCATCATCCTTGCTGAGTAGCGTTTCCTTGCTTTACAAGTCACGTTCGTTGTTGCGCTTTGTCCGATGCCGCCAGCAACATTCGGTTGCTGGCGCCCCTTGCATGTCTTCGTAGAGGGCAATCTTGTAGCGAGGCTGACTGACGGGCTGTACTGCTGCCCGACGGATTTGTTGTTGTTACAAGCCCTCACTGACTGATATTCTTCAGGAATTTGCTATTTGTTTTCAAGCGCCTGTTTTGTGTTCGTTCTGCGTGTTTCTCGTATGGTGTTTTTTGTTCGAGGGCGATATCTGCACAGATTGTGCAGCGTGGGTTCGAGTCCCACCACTCTCACTGACTTTGCTCTCTGTAATTTTGCAGGATATCCTGAATGCCTGTTTCGCATTCCTGACTGCCTGTTTCGCATTCCTGACTGCCTGTTTCGCATTCCTGAATGCCTGTTTCGCGTGTGTGCTGTTTCTCGTTGCGTGTGCGGTTGGTTTGTCGTTCATCTTATTTCTGACATGTTTGCGTTTACCGTGTGCAGGTATTTCAACTATTTCATGCTCGTTGGCGATACGCATGTTGCTGTGTGGAATTTGTGAAGAGTGTAGTTTGAGCTTATTGTCTTCGAATGTTTGTATGCCTGCGTGTTTTTATGATGTTTGCAATATCTTATCACTTGGTTCTGACGTTTTAGCGTTCGCTTTGTGCAGGTATTTCAGTTTTACTTTTATCGCTGGCGAAATGCATGTTGCGGTGCCCAGCAACCTGCTTATCTTTTAGATTTTAGATTTTAGAAGTCAATCGTTTACAGGATTTGTTTTGTTCATACCTGACTTCACATTCGAAATAGTATGCACTGCACATTTATTGTAAAGATGTATAAGCATAGTTATGTAATGAATATAGAGTAGACAATCGAGCATGCTTTGCTAACGTGAGCACATTCTCCTACCAATTGTTAGTTAGTTTGCATATGTTTCTTCCGTAAACTGTAATATTATGTTTACAGTCCATAATCTGCTGTATAATTTCCGTAAATTATCTGTCCGTAAATATCAGTCTTCTTTTTGTCGCTGCGACAATAATGAGCCCCCTACTCATTATTGTCGCACTGCGACAATAATGAGTCCCGTACTCATTTTTGTCGCTCCAGAATATAATTGCTGTGTCGCATGGTGCGACAAAAATAATAGATCATGCGACAAAAATGAAGTGCTACCATGGTACATCGCTCTCTCGAAGGAGATACGCGCGCGTTTCGGGCGCGCCTCTGCCAAGTGAGTAACGTGTTACCCAAGCAGTGTTGCCTGTCACGCCCATGGACTTCCCCGACGAGTTGCAGGACTCCACTGGCCAGGTGTCTGCCACCATCCGCATGTTCGAGCGGTACTCCACACCACACCAACGTGCAAGAGCCACAACCAGCTCAACTCTCACTGCAACGTGGCCAACCAGCTCTCAAGGAGCTCAACACGGTCGCTATAGCCACATCTCATTCTTTGAGATCGCCTCCTCATAATGAAGTTGTAGTTGACCATCAGCCACTTGTAGCTGAGCATCACGTCACAGACTTGACCATTGTGAGCGACGTATCTACACCTAAGCGTGCAGACATACCTCAAAGTGGCGAACGAAGTTTGTGGCACGAACGAATGGAGCGTCAAGCTCGCACGTCAAGCAGTGGTAGTATACGTCTGGGATTAATGATTGTGCCTTCGTAGCTGGTGGAGCACTTGGAAAGCACGAGCACTCAATGGGCGCGCACTGCCAATCTTCACGGCATGGCGCGCGCGTGCGAGCTCATCTTACTCGCACGTCCACCTTCTTTACAGTAAAATAACGACGAGCGCTCGAAATTGGAAGACGCCACTCCTTCCAATTTTTTTTTGTTTTTGGTTTGAAATGCTTCCAAAATGATCACGAGTGACCGGAATGTCGTTGGTTCATCGCCGGGTGCCCCGTACGGCCGTGTGTCGCTTGAATTGGATAGGGTTTCCTTATGTATGTACCCGACTAACCCGTGATAGTGCGAAACAGATAGCAAGTTCGGAGTGGTTTGAGTTATAGTTTGTTATATGCTTATGAAATGCTTCCAAAATGATCATGAGTGACCTGAATGTCGTTGGTTCATCGCCGGGTGCCCCGTACGGCCGTGTGTCGCTTGAATTGGATAGGGTTTCCTTACGTATGTACCCGACTAACCCGTGATGCGAAACAGATAGCAAGTTCGGAGTGGTTTGAGTTATAGTTTGTTATATGCTTATGAAATGCTTCCAAAATGATCATGAGTGACCGGAATGTCGTTGGTTCATCGCCGGGTGCCCCGTACGGCCGTGTGTCGCTTGAATTGGATAGGGTTTCCTTACGTATGTACCTGACTAACCCGTGATAGTGCGAAACAGATAGCAAGTTCGGAGTGGTTTGAGTTATAGTTTGTTATATGCTTATGAAATGCTTCCAAAATGATCATGAGTGACCGGAATGTCGTTGGTTCATCGCCGGGTGCCCCGTACGGCCGTGTGTCGCTTGAATTGGATAGGGTTTCCTTACGTATGTAGCTATGTACCCGACTAACCCGTGATCGTGCGAAACAGATAGCAAGTTCGGAGTGGTTTGAGTTATAGTTTGTTATATGCTTATGAAATGATACTAAACATGATCATGAGCTGTGCATGCATGGGAAACAAGTCAAGAACGGATGCTTGTGGCAATCAAGTCAGCAACAAATGCTTGTGGGATGCACTTATTTTGAAGTGTACTGTCAAGTAGTAAACAATAGCAAAACTAAATAGCAACTACTTCCCCGCCATCGAGAGGAAAAGCTCGAGGATCTTCTCGGACTTGCCCTCCTCGCCTTCTTCGGCATCAACATCCCCCGAGACGATCTCCTTGTGGATGCTGAGCTCGATCTCCGCAGCCGCCACCGTATCGTCGTTCTCGCTCTTCAGATCGGCTACGAGTTGTTTTGCAGCCTTCTGGCAAGCCGATAAAAATGCGCGGAGCTCGTCTCCGCGTATCTTTTTCTGCGGGGGTTTTTCCGGGGTCCTTTTTCCGGGGACCGCCGGGGGAGCCATGAGCTCCTTGAGCTTTCCTTTTTGGCCTCCCTGCTCCGTGTTGCTCAGCAGGTGCTGGGTACACGCCACCATGCCTTCGTGGGCGGCGGAGTTCTCCCCTTGGCCCGACCGACCGGCCGCCAGGCTGGTGAACTGCGAATACATGTTGAACATGAGCGCCATATGGGCGCCCTGTCTGCTCAGCTGTTCCTTCGCCAGGTCGGCGTTGCAGGCGAACGCCTGCTTGAGGTCGGACGTGTGTCTCTCGTCCTTCTCCCCCAGCAGCGCGGTGAAATGCTCAGCCGCCAACCGCCGGCCTCGCTCCTCCGCGGACTCGGCCGTCAGTTGGAGCCGCTCCTTCCCCTGCTGCTCCAACTGACGGCGAAGCTCCTCGCACACCTTCGCCTCCCTTTGCCGCTCGGCCTCCGCCAACTCCGCCTGGAGCTCCTTCTCCTTCAAGAGCACGGCCTGCTTCACCTGCTCCTCCGTGGCCCCCCGAGCTGGAGTGGCTCCCCCGAGCGCCCTCTCCAAACTCCGCGCCTTCTCCTCCGCATGCTTCACCTTCAGCTCGGTCAGGCGGAGCTTCTCGGCGTACTTCATCTTCTCCGCATGCTCCTCCAATTTCGCCTGCTTCGCCTTTT
>LGRX02009926.1:7752-48682 GCA_001247695.2 Cymbomonas tetramitiformis | reverse complement strand
GCCACCGCAGCGCCTCGCATGGGGCGAGATGGCCTTTGTACGGCGCCACCGCAGCGCCTCGCATGGGGTCCGATGGCCTTTGTACGGCGCCACCGCAGCGCCTCGCATGCGGCGCGATGGCCTTTGTACGGCGCCACCGCAGCGCCTCGCATGGGGCGCGATGGCCTTTGTACGGCGCCACCGCAGCGCCTCGCATGGGGCGCGATGGCCTTTTTACGGCGCCACCGCAGCGCCTCGCATGGGGCGCGATGGCCTTTGTACGGCGCCACCGCAGCGCCTCGCATGGGGCGCGATGGCCTTTGTACGGCGCCACCGCTGCGCCTCGCATGGGGCGCGATGGCCTTTGTACGGCGCCACCGCAGCGCCTCGCATGGGGCGCGATGGCCTTTGTACGGCGCCACCGGAGCGCCTCGCATGGGGCGCGATGGCCTTTGTACGGCGCCACCGCAGCGCCTCGCATGGGGCGCGATGGCCTTTGTACGGCGCCACCGCAGCGCCTCGCATGGGGCGCGATGGCCTTTGTACGGCGCCACCGCAGCGCCTCGCATGGGGCGCGATGGCCTTTGTACGGCGCCACCGCAGCGCCTCGCATGGGGCGCGATGGCCTTTGTACGGCGCCACCGCAGCGCCTCGCAAGGGGCGCGATGGCCTTTGTACGGCGCCACCGCAGCGCCTCGCAAGGGGCGCGATGGCCTTTGTACGGCGCCACCGCAGCGCCTCGCATGGGGCGCGATGGCCTTTGTACGGCGCCACCGCAGCGCCTCGCATGGGGCGCGATGGCCTTTGTACGGCGCCACCGCAGCGCCTCGCATGGGGCGCGATGGCTTGCGGCACGTGACGGCTGGGAGAGGAGGGCGCGGCCTTGCAGGAGCACGGGTACACGGAGGGCGCTCAGTGGATGAAGAAGACCCGGTGAGCCCGGCTCGCTCAGTACTTAGCTCATCCAACCTTTTCTCTACGATTTGCCTTTTTTTTTTGTTGAATGTATCGAACACGCCTTCAGGGTCCACGTGGCATACTGCAGGGTCCACGTGGCAGGGCCCAGCGCCACAGGGCCTGCCTCCAATTCTTTCCATTTCTCTTGACCAAGAGCAATCGCATTTGCTCAAGCCTTTTGAAAGGATGACTTCATTTTTGCTAAGGGGGTTACTTTCCCCGCGCTAGGTGAGTTCATTGTTTTCTTGGTAGTCCATATTGTGTCTTGCTGAGTCCGATCACAAAGAAGCAGAGATGTACTAGATCGGGTGGGTTTGCCACAAAAGAAGTGGAGCTACGGCTCGGATAGCTGCGGATCCTAAATGCTGTCCGGGTCACATTTCGACTGTCATGCTGCCTCCATCCGCGGCACAGTGCCACCAGGTGTCGTCTGCCGTGCTCTCTCGTGGAAGCCCCCAAAATCCCACTACTTTCCAGTTTAAATATTTCTCAAACCGGCCACATTTGACGCGTGTCAGAGATCTCTGCGGCCCACTGTCTCAAGAAGTGCAGCTGCAAGCGAGTACCCGGTTGGCCTCATCATCCTTGTTGCTGCATCCCGGCTAGCCAGCCCAAGTACCTCCACATGTGCTCATTTGCCACGGCCGTCGGATCAATGTACCTGTGCACGGCGGAGGACAGCTGTGCCCAGCCACCGAAGAAGCAAACCCTCTCGAGGGGCGCACCAACTGCCCATGCACATGTATGTGCACCTTTCTGAGTGTTGTGCCCTGCCTAATGCGCCTTCTGTGGCGATGTGCAAGACAAGGCCCCAAGGGCATGATTCAGCCTGGTGTCCCCGTGGGACCCTGGCCAATGAGCACAGCTCTACCGAGGGAGCCGCCAGTTTCTTTTGCTCTTCACATCTCATTGCCAACAGGCACACTGCATAGCATTTCATTAAAAATAGCTTTCTTCTTACATGTTTTTAAGTGTGTGAGAGAAAATCTCTTTCTGGAATGTCTTTTCTAGGCTGATTCACAGCTTTTGAGGCAAAATGTTTAGAGTCTTCTGGGTTGGGTGGATAGGGAAGGCAAAAGAACAGAGTTGCAGATTCCCGTTGTCGGAACTCCTAAATACTTTTGGTGTCAGATCTAACTCAATTGCTGATTTGATCTAACGGCTCAGGAAACACTTATCGATCTACCGGCACAGAAACCTCTAAAATACTGCAGGCTCCAGAAAAGGAAAAAGAAAAAGAAAAAACCACGCCCGTCGGGCGTATGAGTAAATTGATTTCCCCGGCCCTACTCTGGGCCGGACCGCCACAAGTGGCGGCCTTAACGGGACAGTTTACACTGGGTGGTTCTCATCTTTTTCATCCTCTTGCTTCTCTTGTCTGAGCCTTCTGTATAGCTGGTAGGTGCTGTGTGCGTAGTTCACCGTCAGGTCGTGTATTCTTTGTAGTGCCTGTATGGCTTCTTTCCTGTCGAGCCCAAGTTGCTCGAGTATGTCTCGGTTGTGCTTGTACACCGTGCCTGTTCTGCCCACTGCAAAGACATGGAGTTTGGCACGGAATCCGTGTCTACGTAGCAATTGTAGCAGTGGTCCATATTTCATGTATTTTTCCAAGAGCTTGGGTCCCCATTTTTCGTCGTCGGTGTGGGCCACCTCTATGAGGTGTAGGTTTTTGACTCTTGTTGGTGCTTCCTGTTGTGTGCATTCCCACCCGTCTTCTAGGTCCTCCAGGCCCTCTATCATGACTATGTCTACAAAGCTCGGTACTGTGTCGGGCCCATCTTTCCTGCCTGGGTCGTCCTTTCCGTCGTGTCTGCATTGCCCTCTGGTGAGTATGTAGTTCGAAAGTACTCTTGGCTTAACCCCTGGGTCCCTCTTTTTTCCGGTGTAGGCGAGGACTTTGCATCCTCCTTTCCTATGGTGGTCAAGTATGTGGTTAAGTTCGTCTGCGTGGGCGTCCGCCCTATCCGAGAACATTCCCCGCATTTGTGGGTTGTCGCATCCGCCTAGGGCGTGCCCCACTCTCATGAGGAAGCCCTTTGCGTAATCCACCCCTTTGTGTCGACATCCTTCCAGGGTGCACTCTCCGTTTCCTCCGGCTGAGTTTTTCGTTGTCTCATAGTCTTGTGCTGGCAGTATTCTCAGCCTGCATTTGAGTATTGTTTTCCGTGCCGCAAAGGTGGCTCGTTTCCAGAAGCCGTTCGCTATTTTGTGTAGTGGTTTGTCTCCCTTGAGGTGCCCCATTGTTTCGTTCAGCCAGTTGTCTGTGGCCTTGCCCTCTTGAACCGGGGGGGCGTTCCTATTTTTCGTTCTGTTGTGTGTCATGCCGTGCTTTCGTTGTTTCCATCTTGTTCTGGGCATCGGGTCCTTCATCATCGCATGGACTCTGGACTCCTCCGTGACCCGGTCATGGTGAGCTTGTCTTTCGTTTGCCGGGTTCTTTTGAGGAGCTTCCTGCTGTTCAATGAGTTCATTGAGCATCCCAAAAATTTCCTCGTCATTGTGTTCCTCTTGGGTCACTTCAAGTCTCTCCGCGAGTTCGTTGAGTTCCTCAAATATTTCTTCCCCCTCATAGGGTTGGGGTGGTGTCTCTGCGGGTCTGGGGTCGCTTCCCCGAGTGGGGTCCGTTCTGCCCTCTGCTTTCCAGCATTCTTGTTGCTCCTGCATGTCTCGCATAAGGAGCATCTCTTCATCCTCCCTTTGTTCCATCATGGCTTTTATTTGCCTATCTTCTTCATCTCTGGTCTGGTTGGCTTGCTGCTGCTGGTTGGGCATTGGGTCCCGTATTGTTGCTTGCTCCTCTTCAGTTTGTTGTGCTTGGTCATGGTGCGCTTCCCACCTGAAAATGTGCTCTGTTCTTGGTTGGTGGGTCCAGGTTGTGGGTTCTCCCTGAAGCTCGGTCATTTTCGCATAGAGCCTGCTGTTTCCCCGGGCTTGCAGTTCACGGAGTAATGTAGTTACATATTTTTGTACCGCGAGCTTCCCTTTTAGCTCTCTACTGTCCGAGTCCCCATCTGGTACCATGGGTTTGACTTGTATTGTTTCTTCGTTGTCCCACGCTTCCGTGAGGGTCCCTGTAGTGCAGGCTTGCTTGGCTGCCTCGTCGGCTTTTTCGTTCCCCGCAATTCCTGTGTGTGCCTTGACTTTCAGTAGGGAGACGGTGTGCCCCGCTGCTACCAATGCCTCAATGTTGACCAGTATGGCATACAGGAGGTCCCTTTGCCGGTGGTGTTCCATGCTATGGGGTTTTGTTCTCATGTTCTCCAGTTGTCTAATGGAATTGGCACTGTCCGTGCAAATGGTGAGTCCTTTGCCACTTGGTGGCGGCGGGAGCGTCACTGCTTTCTGTATGGCAAGAAGCTCAGCTCTGTTCACCTCTTGGTCCTCTCCTTCCCACCGAATCATGTGGGCCTCTCCTTCTCCGGACCTGGGGTCCCATACCGCAGCTCCTGAGGCCCATTCTTTGCCTCCTTCTTCTGTCTCAATCTCTCTTTTGCTCCCGTCTGTGTATAGGTACGAGGTCGCTTCGTGTGCCCTTTGAGGGGAGGGGTATGTCAGTTGGGCTGGTGTGTCGCTCGGGGCGAGGTTCCTGGGGTCCTCTGTTCGGTCTCTCGTTAGTTCCCATCTTCTCCCTTGGACCCCCGGTTCGTGTTCGGGCCAGAAGTCAGTGGGGTATCTGACTATTTTTGACCTCGCCACTTTGTCCCATACCGTTTGGGCGTCAGTCTGTCTTCTAAGTCTGGTGTGTAAAGTGTTCGCTTCTATCACCTGTTGTACGGTGGGGGGGTGTATGTCCCATTTACCTCCCCTGCTTCCGGGGAGGAGTTCCCATTTGGCTGGTCCGTCTTCCACATGGAGGTGGCTGTCCTCCCACCAGGTTTCAACTTCTGCCTGTATATTGTAGCACTGGGGGCAGAGGTCGTTCCGTATGTGTGGTCCTGTGTTGCACATTCTTCCCATTGCATTGGTCATGTCTTTTGTCTTAATCTCCGGGAGTTCGTATCTCTGCCATGGTCTTGTGTCCACAATACAGTCGGCACCGAGGGTGCGTCCTTCTTGGTTTGGTTCGTTCGTGTCGTGCTGGTTCGCCTCCCTTGCCGGCTGTTTGACGGCTGTGGTCGTGCGGACCTTGCTCTGCGGGCAAGTTGTGAGTGCCTTTCTTATGCAATCCGCGGCAGTATCTGGGTCCCCGCAGTGGGCCTGCCACCCCGCTTTGTTGGCAACAATCAATACCTTGAGGTTCCAGTTGCACTGTTTCGCTTGCTGGTGGGTAGCACCCATCCAGTGGTCAGGGGGCAGGAATGTGAATTTGCCTTGTGGTATTTCAAATAGTTCGTGCACTAGGTGCCCTGCGTGTGCATTGTATAGTTTTCTATATGGGGTTTTCTCATATGTCGGGTATATTCCGACCCCAAACACTGGGTCCTGTGTGGTGGTGGCTGCAATGGCAAAGTCCAGTGCCTTTTTGAGGTCCTGTGGCGTGTATTCTGGGTTGAACTGGTAGGCCCCCAGTTTCATCCAGTTTGCAGTCCAGGCTGAGCCTCTGGCCCCGAACACCTTGTCTCTGTCATACTTGGCGTAGTAATTCGTGGTGTTGTGGTGGACATTGAGGGGTGAGGCAAATAGTTCAGTGGTAATTCCGAATGCCTGTTGTAGTGCCCTTTGCATCTGGGCAGGGAATGTCCAGTGGTTTTGTAGGTTCTTTTTCCTTTCCTCCTTTTCTTCTTTGCTTGAGTACCTAATGAGTAGGTGTCCTACCTCCTCCTCAAATGTGGAGACCTGTATTTTATGGTCCTCCCACATTTCAGTGCGTAGCATGCGTTGGTGCGGGGTTTGGTGGTGTGTGGTACCCACCGCCTGGGTGTACCTTTCATGTAGCCTGAGAAGCTTCTCTTTCGTAAGGGTGCCTATGTACTTCCCGTTTCTGTGGTAGCTGTGGGCGAGGTCCCCTTCCATCCTTAGTTGGCAGTGGTGTTCTCTATTGTCCGCAATGTCCTGCTCCGGGTTGGTTTCCGTCGGGTCCAGGGTGAGGTTTCCCGCATGTAGTGTGGGCCAGGCCTGTCCCAGGTGAGGCCTGCCGGCCAGTATCTCCCTGAGACCTTTGGGGTGGGTCACTTGGGAGCCCCTGGCTCGCAGCCTTCTTTTCAGGGTTGGGAAGGTGGTCGCACTTTGGCCCCTTCGCTTGGCAAGTTTTAAGTAGTCGGTTATGGTTTCCCTTGTACTCCACGAGTAGGAGTCCTCCCCTGCTGATTGCCTCCACTGGGTTCTGTACTGCGTCACCTGGGAGTGGGGGTCTGTTGGGTCAATGAGTAGGGTCCTCATTGCCACAATTTCCTTCGGCTTGTCTATCGTTTGGCCCTTCTCAAAACTGTCTGCTTCCATTTTTTCAGCCATGGGGTCTACCTCATCTATCCACTTAGTTTGTGGGTGCGCGTGGAGGCCTTGTGAGGCCTCCTGCTCCTCCCCCCACGTTTGACTGGTGGTTTCTGTCTCGTTAATCCTTGTAAGCGGGTGCAGGGAGAGTTGCCTATGAATCTCTTCCCTGGGGACCAGTTTCGCCTCCCATTCCGTCATTTTAGCCCGTAGCCGTTCCGGGTTGAGGCGCGGGAGGTTGGTTCGCATTGTGTGGGGGTCCAACGGCCCCTCACTGGGCATGCTCCTGTATTGTCGCTTCAGCCGTCGTTTTGTGAGGCTGTCATAGAAGTCCCCCGGCTTCGCTATGTCTCTCGGCTGGGCTTCGCATAGGTATGGGTATAGGTGTGCCAGGCCTTTTGCTATGGCACTGCGGTCTGTGCTGAGGGTTGCATCTGTGCATTGTTCCCTGACGTTCACCTGGCTAATCGCGTGTTGGCCATCTCGGGTGGTAAGGAACGCTAGGTCCGGGAAGTGCGTGAATAGTTTGAGGCACGTTGTGAAATTTATCGCGGTCGGCGTGTCCTTGGGTACTGTGAGCTTGGCAGTTTGGTCTGTGTACATCGCCTGCCAGTCCGGAGGCGCTGGTAGGTCCCCATCCATCATTTTGCCTGCTTTCGTTTTTCTTGTGGTTCCTTCCATCTCTTTGTCAGACTTTCTTCTGGTCGCCCCTTTTAGCTGCTCCATTATCTTTGGTACTGGGGTTTGAAGTTGTTTGAGCATCCCCTCCGTCCCTTGGGGCGTAATGTTGTATCTAAGTAGGGCATTGAGTTTCCTTAGTGTGTTGTATTTTGTCTGGTGCCCCCCCCAGAGTTTGTCAAGGTCTGTGCAATTCATGCGTGCGGTGCAGTGATATTCTATCAGTCCTCTGGTGGACCTGCTGACGTGGGACATTCTGAGTCTTGACTTCAGGTTTATTTGCCTCCACGCCGGGCCCCGTACTGCTCCTCTGTCCTCCTCACTGTGCATGGCCTCCAGCAGTCCGCTCCAAATTGCCTGGGCGTAGACTGCCTGGAGCGGCACCATGCCTAAGCCGAACATTTCCTTTTCCTGTGTGGTGAAAATGTTCGGTGTACCGTTGCGGGGTAGGCCTTGTATGTTCTTTGTGGCCCCACCTATTATTTTGTTGAAGTCATCTATTTCTCCCGCGGTGTATAGGCCCAAGTGCAGTCCATACCTGAACTTCCCCAGTATTGCGGAGTGTAGGGAGTATTCTTTTTGGTCTGGCGTAAGTGGTGAGCGCAGTAGTGCTTGTATCCTGTGGTTCATCTCCTCCCTAGCAGCCTCTTTCTCCTTGTCCCATCTGCCTGTGAATGCCAGTAGTACTCCTAGGTATTTGTATGTGTCTTCCGGTTTGAGTATTTTGAAGTGGCTCAGCTTACCGTCCACCCCAACCATTTTGAGGTCCCTATGGAGTTGCTCAGGTACGGAAACCCCATTTTTTATACCGGTTATGGCTGACTTGGTAAGGTTAATTTTGAGTTCACTCCATTGTGAGAATGCCTCTAGTTTGTGCAGCTGGGCTCGCATGTGGAAAATCGTGGGGCATAGTATGAGCAGGTCGTCGACGAACGCCCCTGCTGTCGTCCTGAGGGGGCCCAGTCTTTCCTGTTCGGCTGCGTGTTTGTGTTGGTACCCGTGCTCCCCCACCTCTAGCCATCTTAACAACGGTTCCTGGTATATTATGAAGAGGAGGGGACTCATGCTATCTCCTTGGAGGAGACCTCTTTGCACCTGCACTGTTTTGTGAGAGGTTTCCCCTCCTACTCTGGTGTACATTGCCATGGTGTCATGGCTTTGTGTGCCCAGGACATCTCGCACTACCTGTGTAAGTTCTTCCGGTATTCCAAGGTACTGCATTGTGAGTAGTAGCTTGTTGTGGTCCACTGAGCCGTATGCATTTTCGAAGTCTACATACAGGCCATGCAGTTCCCGTCCGGAGACATTTGCATCCTCTATTGCGTTGGTTACTCTGGTGAGTTGTCTGAGTGTGTTCCTTTTCTCCCTGGAGCCTTCTTGCGCCTGGGCTAGTATTCCCTGTGTTTCGCAGAACGCGGCGAGCATGTTTGCTATTTGCGAGGTGTATAGTTTGAATACCCCCTCTAGCAAGGCTATGGGCCTATAATTTTGTTGTAGGGTGACATCTCCTTTCTTGTGGTGAAAGCAGAATGTCCCTCTCTTCCAGGTGAGGGGGACGTGTTTGCTGTTCCACATTTCCAGCATGAGCGCATGTAAGGCGTCGTGGAAGTCCTCCGGCATGTACTTGAGAATTTCGTTAGGGGTTCTGGTGGGGCCTGGTGCTTTGTTGTTGTTGAGGGTGTGTACCGCCTTGCTGTAGCCCTGTCTGCTTATCGTGAGGTCCAGTCCCTTGGGGTCCGGTCTTGGTGCCTTTATGAGGCGTTCTTTATGAGCCGGGTCTTCCCATGGTGGGGGTGCCAGGTCGGGCAAACTACGGTGTTCCATCCTGTATGGTGCCGAGTGGGCCATGTGGTCCACCAGTGCGTTTGCAATGTTCTTATGGCCTACAGCTAGGTTACCTTCTCTGTCCTGTAGGGCCTGTATATTCGCCGTGGGGGCATGGCCTGCTTCTTGGGCCCTGGCATAAATCCTTTTGTGGTATCGTTTCTGGTTGTTCCAGTATGCTTTTGCTGTTTTGTCATTGTGCCTTTGCTTGGCTCGCTTCCAGTGCTGTTTGACCACCTTGTGTGCAGCCGACCTTTCTTTTTTGGCCTCTTCAGTGAGCCACGAAACCCATTCCTTTGTATCTGCATTGTCCCTGTTTGTCGGGCCTTTTGTTTCTCCTTCCTTCAGGTGTCGGAGAGTTGCGTGTTCCGTGTGTGGGTTTCGTAGTTGTCGTTTGGTTTTCTTGTGCATCCGCATTTTGAGTATCGCGGCATCCCTTTCTTTCCTGTCCTTTTTGCTCATTAGCAGGTCCGTTGCCCCATGGGTGGAGGTTCTCCCAGTTATCACCGTTGGTAGTTCCTCGTCCTTCAGCGCGCAATTGTTCGCCCTATTGAGTATACTCAGCACTGCCTCTCCTGCTCTGTCTATGGTGGCATGTGCCACCTGTTTGTTGCCTTCTTCCCTACATCGGGCGGCTATCTCTGTCATGCCTTTCAGCTCAGCAGTCCTGGCATAGTCGTGTGTCCTGAGGAGGACGCTTTGAAGGGTTTCCCTGTGTGCTTTGTTTAGGGGCGTGTCCAGTTTTACTTGCCCTGGTTGGGGGTCCTGGTCCACATATGGTTCGTGGGTGTCTATGCCGTTTAGCCGAAGGGTCGCAAGGCTTACCATCTCATGGTCACTCGTGTGGTGTTGAGTGAGGTGTGTGGTGTTCCCTGCCTCGTATTGGGCCTGTTTATTCCCGGGTGCTAGCCATCTGTCAATGTTTCTGTTTTCTGCCCAGTTCAGCATGGTATTAATCGTTGGGCCTACATTGTGGAGGTTCAGCTCTTCCGCAAGCTTCTTCCATTGTTTATCGGTTTTCGTTACCCCCTTGCCTGTGCTGGTGTTGCTTGCGTTGAGGTCTCCTCCAACAATGACATGTTCGTTTGGTTTTTCCGCTGTTCTCCGGAACAGGTTGGCTGTGTACTTAAGTATTTTTCCCCTGGTTCTCCCCTCTTCTGCCCCTGGTGGGTTGTAAATGCCCAGCACATGGTACATTACCTCCCCGGGCAGGTGTAATACCACATGGAGTAGGTACCCCTCTAGGTGCCTCGCAGGGACAACGTGGTGGTTGTGGGCGTGGCTGTAGGGGCTGCTAAGGAGTATGGCTACTCCTCCTTTTACTGCTTGCTCTGTGGTGCCTTCTGCTGCTTTCGCCTCGGTTTTGGTGCCTATTGCAGTGTACTGCATGTCCCTGAACTTCCTCATCACACTATCGTGTGCATGTTTTACCTCTGTGAGCACTATCACTTGCAGACCCAGTTGGTTTTGGTGTCTTTTTCTGACTACCTCTGCTAGGTCGAGGCAGGCGTCACTTTGTCCTGCTATGTTCCATGTGAGCATGTGTAGGCGGTCTTGCCCTATGTCTGCCTTTTTTGGCTCAGTGAGGGGGGGCTGGTGTTTTTGGGGGTCTTGGTTTGTTTCCAGTGCCCCCTGTTGTGTGTCTTCGAATTTTTCCCATTGTGTGGTGGGTTCATCGCTTATCTCCTCCCCCTCCTCATCTGAGTGGGTTTCCATCGTTCCCTGTTCTCCTAGTGTTTGCTCATTGTGGTTTGGCGGGTTCGTAGGGGTCAGTCTGTGGAGCCATCTCCATAGTCCTTGTTGCTTCGTGGCTTCTCTGCCACTTCTTTCTTGGGTTCGTGGTGCTTGTGACTCGACTTGCGGGTTTGTGTTTGGGCCACTGTTGTGCTTCCAGGTTTCTGTTGCATGCTGACTATCTCCCGGCCATTGTCTTGGTCCCTCTGCGGCAGTTATCCTCTCCTTTACCGGTTGCTGTATCGACTTCCTGTAGGCATCGACCGCTGCCCTGTTGGTGGTTCCCCATTTGCTGACTGCCTCATTGAAGTGAGTAGGCCAGTGTCCCTCTGGGCATGTTTTCTGGAAGTGCATCCATGCTTTGGTGGCCATCAAGACCCATACCCCACAACTGTAATGGTCTTGTGCACTTTGGTTGCCTACGTTCATCAGTTCTACAGTTACTTGCCTGCTTAATTTCCCAGTGAGGTGCTCCGCCCAGTTGGTCATTTCTGTCGTTAACCTTTTGGTGTTACGCAGTGTTGCGTTGGTTTTGCCATTCAAGGAGTCGTAAATCCAGAGTTTAAGTTTGTCGTTTGCCTTGTCTGGTCCCGCCAGCACTACTCTCCAGTGCTTGCCATCGCATACCGGTATGCAGAAGCTCTGGAGGTTCTCGAGTAGCTGTAATGCCTTCGTGGTGTGTGGCTCTTTGTTGTTCCCTGGTTTCAGTGCTTCCCTCACTGAGGCCACCACCAGAGGGGGCATTGGGTTATTCTCATATAGTGAGTGGGCATGTTGCATTTGGAACATGTTCAGCCGGCCCTTCCTTTCGAACAGTCCTTTTGTGGTGGTGTTGTGTGGGTGCATTCCCGTGTGGTCCTGGCTTCCCCCACCTGTCATGCCCTTCTTACAGCGGCTGGCTCTCTGCCTCATTCTTTGCTCAACCCCCCGCATCAGCTGCTTGCCCTTGGTTGGGGCGCCCTCTGGTATTGCAGTTACTGCATATTCGGGGTTCCTTGTTCTAATGAACATGGGTTTACCATTTCGGTAAATTATTCTGAGTAACTTTTGGCCGGGGGGTGGTTGTGCCCTCCATTTCGTCGCGTTCCTTGCCTTGGTCCATTTCCTCCTGTTTCTCCTTTTACGCGTTATGTTGGTGAGTTCAATGCTGTTTGTTCCCCCTGTGTGACCAAGGGCTTTTCTTCTTGGTATCATGGTAAGTATCAGCATGGTGAGTATTGGGGTCAGGGTGAGTGCGGCGTTCTGCAGGGGCCTGGCAATGCTCCATCGTGCTCTTTGTGTGTAATGTGGCGCTGTCAACCTTTGTGTTGGGTTTACAGCTACGGCGTTACATTGCCTTAGGCAGTCCGCCGTACCGTATTTGGTGTTTCCTTCAAGGTGGGTTTCGTTTCTGGCAGCTTGTCCCATTGCGTAAGGGTTTGTGGTTACTGCGTTACATTGCCCTAAGTCACTTGTTGTAACGCCCCTAATGCCTTTCTCCGGGTGGGTTGTGTGTTTGGTGTGTCGTTTCATGGTTATGCAAAAATTTCGCTGTGCTTCAATGTGTTTTCCGGTTTTTGCAATTCTTACGTAGAGCATTTTTAGGAACTCACTTGTGGTCAAATGTTGGCAGTTTGCCTTTATATTTTGCGTACGTTGCTCTCTGGCCCCCATGAGTCGTCCTCTGGAGTTCTTCGGCTTTATTCGCAGTATTTTGAGCTGTATGCCGTCATATATGCCTTCAGTATTTCCCACCCTTGGGGTTCTTATAGGGTTTGCTGCGGTGTCGTGGTTGTTCCGTTGCAGCCGGGTGGGTGGTAATGTTACTGTTAACTGGTGGGGGTGCTCACATTGGGTTGCTGCTGCTCTGCCCTTCGTGCATCTTTGTAGTCTATTTTCCGGGTTTATGGTTACAGCGTTACATTGCCCTAAATCACTCGCTGTAACGCCCCTAATGGTATTCCCAGAGTGGGTTGTGTTTTTAGTTTGTTGTCCCATGGTTGTGCAAAAATTTTGCTGGGTTTCAATGTGTTTCCTGGTTTTTCCAATTTTAACGTAGAGCATTTTTAGGAATTCGCTTGTGGTCGACTGTTGGAAATTTGCTCTTATATTTTGTGTACGTTGCTCTTCCGCCCCCATGAGTCGTCTCCCGGAGTTTTTTAGCTTCATTCCCAGTAATTTGGGCTGTATACTGTTATTTGTATCTTTTTTGCTTAGGGTTATTATAGGGTTATTTGTGTTATTTGGACATTCATGGCTTGGCCAGTTGGGTGGTAATGTCGCCCCCCGCTGGTTGAGTTGTTTGGGTTGGCCCTTCGTATTCTCTGGTGTGTGCTCGCATCTGCTATCTACTTGGTGCCCTTTGTTTTGCTCGCCACTGGCGTGGGAGTGTGGGTGCCGTTCGTTATGTTTGAGTGAGGCAATAATACTCCAAATGTTCGGCGTATCATCAGGGCGGGCCCAATAGTGGTACGAACTTTTTGTTGGTCGAGGTGCTGTTATTAGAATTTTGTTGGTTAGTTTGCTGTGAGTTGTTATAATGCATTGAATGTTTTCGTTCGTACGGTATATGGTTCATGCTTGTCCCCTCGGTATGGTCAGTGTAGGAAATGCATGTCGGGTGTATGCATTCATGGTGCTTGCCAGTGGCAGTGGCAGTGGCAGTTATAGACAACATAAATATTACCATGGTTTGTAAGTTCAGGCTAACAATATTGGGTCTATTTCCTCTATTTCTGCTGCCTTTCTTGGCTGGGCCTTCAGCCCAGGATGACCGGTTCCTACCCCGGTCCAGTGGTTTGGAAAGCTTCCCTGGTCGATCACACCCCCTTCCTTTGGTCAGCTTTACGATGGTGCCTTCGTGTGCTGCTGATCGTTCAGGGGGGGGTGTGTCAGGTGTGATTTGTACCTTGTGTTGGGGCCCTGTGGCTGGCACTGTTAGGCCACTCTGTCTTGTAGCCCCGCTGCCTCCTTGGTCCTCTGCGACACAGTTGTTGTTTGTTAGTGCAGTGGGGGTGTTGTCCCACTGACAAGGTGTGGTGGCCTGTGATGTGGGTTGGTCAGCAGGGCAGGGGGTTGTGTGATTTCTCACCTTTCTAGTGACTGGTGGGGCGGGTCGGGGGCTCTCAGACTGTGCCCCCACTTGTGCTGATGCCTGGGCGCCCCCTTGCGCCCTCCGTTTCGCTGGCGGCTCAGCGTCGATCGCCCGGTCCCCCGTGCTGACTGCCGGTCTTTTTGGCGGGGGCTGTTTCTTCTTGGGATCGGGCTTTTTGCCACGGTAGGGGATGCCCCGGTATTGGTCGTCTTCCTCTGCGGTCTGTGGTGTCGGCCTTTTGGTGAAGTGGAGCGGTTGGTCCGGGGCTTGATGCTTTCCGTTACCTGTCAGTCGATCGGTGAGTGCCGTAAGTATGTTCACCATAGCACTGCCGGTTTCCTGGTATGGTAGGTCTTGTGGAAGCCCCGCACCTCCTGCGTGATTTCGGTGTGGCGTGCGCCGGCGCTGCGCTCTTGTTCTTTGTGTAGGTCACGGAGTTCGTCCAGCGTGACGGGCTTCGATTCGTTGAACTTCTTCAGCTGCTCGTTGATGTTCTTGAGCAGCTGTTTGGTCTCGGGGGTGGGTTGCTTGTTGGTGGTCGCGGCCTGTTGGAAGACCTCGTCGGCCTTCGACCCGACCTTGTTGATGAGTTTGGAGGCCACCTCCTCCGCTATCTCGTCGATTCTCCCTCCCCGTGCCTCTCTGCTGCGTGCTGCCCGTGGGGTTTGTCGCTGTATGGTGCCTGTGCCTTGAGCGCTCCACCTCCCCACCTCCACGGTGATCATTGAGGTGGAGATGTGGCGGCCGGAGTCGTCTACTCCTGCCAAAACTCTTACCGTTTGTTTCCCCGCTTTGGCCAGCGCGTCGTACGCCTTCTTTGTGAATATGGCGTAGTAGTTGATGGTGTATCCACCGCCGTTGCACTTCCATTGTAGTAAGGACGATGGGCTTCCAGGCGTCGATGGTGCCCACTGCCGGGACGGCACGTGGAAGTCGAAGATGTCTCCCGTGCCCGTGAGAGCGGTGGTGTTGGCTGTCAGCTTCTCCACGTGCTCCACGATGGCCTGCACGATGTGGCCTCGGTGATGGTCGAGAAGCACCTGTTTCCTGTCTACGATGGCGATTTCTCTGGCCGCGACCTCGTCGCTGACCTCCTTGCTGGGTAGCCAGCAGGTGGTCGTAGCAACGCCCCAGGGGTATGGGTGTTGTACGATGAGCTCTGCTGCTGCCGGTGAGACCGCTTCCAGCAGCAGCACCTCCCTGAGGGCCGCGTCCTCTGGGGATTCTCTCACCGTACCTTTTCGGATTCGGTCGACAAGATGTCCCAGTTCGTGTCTGGTCTCTCTTCTTTCGATGACGGAGGTCGCGAGGATGTTCGAGACTTCCTCTATGTTCTTTCCCTTGAGCTGTGGCCCGTAGACCAGGACGCTGCGTCCCGCTACCGGCCCCTCGACTGGCGCCCAGGGGGACCATATGTAGACACATGGGAGCACTGGCTGCTCCCTGGTGCAGGTTTGATGTGCCTGTGGCACCACGTGCAGTGGGAGTCGAAATATTGGGTTAAACAGCACAAAGGTTGCTAAGGGTCTGTTTTGGAAGGCGAGGTCGATTTGCTTGACCCTGCCTGCGTTGTTGAGCCATACGTGCGTGTTCTGGAGGTCGTATACGATGTTCTCCGGCGAGTCGGAGATGTCAAAGAGAAGGGCGTTCAGGTACCTTAAGTACCTGAGCACCGCTTTGACGTTTTCGTCCAAGTCAACTATTTTTAGCTGGGGTGTTCCCGTATACGGGAACCCCGTGGGCCCCGTGTCACTTGGGTCCAGGCTGCTGCCCGTGACTGAGCGTACGTGGATGAGAGAGAGCCTCTCCCCACGTACTACAGGCACTCCCAGTTTAAAGGCGTGTGCAGGAGGATCTTCAGCCACTAGCACCTCCCTGCGGTCAAGGTGCCACTTGATGGCCGTGTGGTAGATTCTTGCCTCCGGGTTTTCTGTGGCTTTGGGGCGGCGCTGGTAGATTCTGGCTACCTTCTCCAGTGGGCTCTCCGTGTTCTTTGTTGTGTTGCGTTCAAGGAGACTTGGGATGTTGTCTGTCGGGGCGCCGTCGACTTTTCTGTAGTCGATGGGCCGGTCCAGCGCCCTTCGCAGATCCTCCTGCGGGACTTGTGTTTTGTAACCAGGTTTTGTCCCCTCGGGGTTCTTGGCGCGGGGGCCGGCAGTGCCGGGTAGCCCGTCTTCATGTGTTTTGTATGTTTTTTGTTTTTGTGGGATTTCACTCCTCGCGAAGTGCACCTTCTTGTTCTTCTGTCGCTTGGGTGGGGTGTCTTTTGTGTGTGTGTCGTCAGCACGTTCTGATGTAACGTGTTCCTCGCGTTGTATGCCCTCCATACCGGTCGCTCGGTCAGCTTCCGGGGTGGCGTACTCTTGCTCGGATTCGGAGGATTCCGACAGGCCAACTGGTGTGATTTTTTGAGAGTGGCACGACTCTGAGTCTGAGTCCGAGCCGTCAAGACACAGGTCGTACTCCTGCATGTTTTCGATCACTGGCAAGCCAGCTGTCGCTTCTCCTTGTGGCTGGCGATGCTGTTCGCTCGTGGTGGTTTTTTGAGTCGATTTCGACGAGTCTGCGCACGTCATTCTGGGTCTGTTCGCGGTTTTGGCCATGTTTCTCGTGAAAATGAGTTTGGTGTGCTGGGGGGTTGTTTTCGCTTGTTGTACGAACGTGTGTTGGAGCGTATTTTCACCCTGCGGGTACAAAAAACCGTTAGCTTGCGTGGGGTGCGAGTCAGCACTGTAACATGTGGGGTGTGGGCGGGCCGAATCTGTATGTTGCCGTTGCGTCGTCCACCATGGTGCCGTTGGTGTGTTCTCTGTGGTGTCGTTAATGCATCCTGCGGGCACAATCAGTAACAAAATCGTATTTTTGAAAATTATTTTTGGGTCCGCGGCTCGGACTAGGTGGCACGCTCAGGCGGCTTCGCGAGAAGTGCAGGCTCCAATTTGACCAAAACTTTTGCTCTTCACATCTCATTGCCATGTAACAGAGATCATTAGGCACACTGCTCTGTGCCAGGCTTCTACTGCCGCCACTTCGGAGTGGTCCACCCGAAGTACTTCTCCATGTGCTCGTCGGGAACAGCTGCCGGTTCAATGTAGGAGTGGATGGCGGAGGACACCTGAGACCTGCCGCCCAGGAAGCAGCCGCGCCCACTGCCCTGGCACAGGTCCAAGCCCCCTTGCGGGTGTTGTGGCCAGAGAAGTGTCCCCCTTCCGGAGGGGCACACCCCAGCTTTTCAAGCGCCACCTGCGCCCAATTATTGGCCTGCGCCGACCGGAGCTTGCCCCGCTCCTATGGCAGCCTCCAGTAGCTGCCCTGCACCTTCGAGCCCATCACCGGGCACTGCCCCCAACTGGCATCTCGCACCTGCTGCCAGTGTTGCAGGAGCCGCACAAGCTCCGCCACCCCCGCTGCGGGGATGGTGAGCCTCCTCCTGAGGCGCATGTGCCCCCTGCCCTTCTCCTTGTGGAGAACCACGGAGATGTCACCTGTGATGCTGACGTGCCCCATGCCTTTCTCCTTGTGGAGAACCACAGAGATGTTAGCACCTGTGATGCTGATGTGCTCCCTGCGCATGGAGACGCCTGTCTCCGGCCAGCCGAAAGTGATAAAGGCAAACACCACGTAGGTGCACGCCCTGAGCAGCTCCGTAGCTGCCCGGCCCACCGGCTCAAGCCCCAGCCCGTGCTCATGCACCGCCGAGACATGCCTGGCCGGCAGCCAGGTCCGCACCGTATGCTCCTCCTCTGCGGCCTTAGCCGCCTGCACCTGGAGGCGGAACATGCCCTTCACCGCCCGGGAGACTGCCCGGCCCTTCGCAGGCCCGGGGAATCCCATGTCCTCGTAGTAGTTGTTGATGGTGGGCAGGTAAGGGTGCATGTTGGACGCCTGCACCGTGCCCTTGTCCAGCATGTGGGCAATGTACAGCCTCACCGTGGCCCCCGTTGCCGGAAGCCACTCCCTGCTCTCCGCCTCACGGAATGCCATGTCGGCCGGTAGTTGCCCATTGTCTCACTGCCCAATGCTGCTCCCAGCATCCGCACCGCCAGCTCCGTGAGGGAGCTGTCCCCCAGCTCCCCTCTCCAGCGCTCCCGAAGCGCCGCATCGCAGCCGGCCACCTCCTGCACCGCTACCAGGAGCACCTCATACTTTTCCTTGCTCATGTCCAGGTCCTCTTTGTCACTGTCCTCGTAGGCAATGTGGGTCAGGCCCGTAGGCCCCGTGACACCCACGGTGCCGGTGTATCAGGCATCATCCTGGGGCCAGTACAGCCAACAGCTAGCTCCGTCTGCGGAGCGTGCTTGGCCGCCCGCCTCCCATCCTGCAGGTAATGGCTCACCGGGAGGCGGAGATGCGGAACATGATGTTGTCCTAGCTTGAGGCCCCAATCAGCTCGGAATCTCCCAGCCGGCTGGGAGTAAAGAGGTCCCTGCTCCTGGACAGGATCACCACCTCGTCGGCCATGGCCTCCAGCTGCTGGAACTACATCTGCCCCGGTCAGTAGGGCGCCGGTACCGTAGCGGCGCACCCTTCTTCCCGCAGCTTGTGCGCCACCTCGTCGAGGAGGGACCACGGGGGGTTGACCCAATTTACCTCTCCTAGCCAGGAAAAGGCCAACGAGTCCACGTCCTCGCACCCCGGGCCGTGCCACTGTGCGTAGTAGCGCGGCAGCTGAGCGGAAAGTACTTCCCGGGGAGATAATTTCTGAGACAGAGGTGGTGCTCACAAGCACTTGTGTGGTCTGCAACCGGGGTTGCCGAAGAGTCAGCCCAACTGCAGGGCCTCATGGCACCCTGCAAGTTCCTTCCTCCCGGGCGGGCGGGTGTGGGGAACGATTTGAATTGGTAGACTCGGAGCCCGAAGTTCTCGCAGAATGCAGTGAAGTGAACTGTCGCAGCCTTTCATAAGCTCCGAAAGTCTCTTCATCTTCACGGGCTACGCCAAGCGACACTGAGGCTTGCATAGCCGAACATCTGTGTTGCATGCTCCGCATGAACACAGATCTCTCACAACCAATCAAAAAGACATCTGCGTTCCGGCTCTGCCCGAACACAGATCTGACCCGACTGTCACGGTTTTCCCGTGACACCGTAGCCAATCAGACAGCAGAGAAGTCGACTTCGCGGATTCCTCGTGGCTTTGCCTTGAGAAATCCCTTGGGGAAAAACCGCAAAAAAATTCGCATGTCCTCGTCGAGCCTCGGGCTCATTTTTTGCAAGCAGAAATTTCTCCCCCGCACTTCCAAAATAATTTAGAAATAAATTTCTCAATTATTTATACAAGTACTTCCCGGGGAGATAATTTCTGAGACAGAGGTGGTGCTCACAAGCACCTGTGTTTCACAACAAACTTTGAGTACTTCTAGGGAGGTGGTGTGCAACCGGGGTTGCCGAAGAGTCAGCCCAACTGCAGGGCCTCACGGCACCCTACAAGTTCCTTCCTCCCAACCGGCTGGCGCTTCGGCTACCCAAATGCCGAAGTGACTTGCTGCCAGACTTGTGCTTCTTAATGCGCTGCCACTTTCCTTCCACTTGTCTCATTCTGGCAGCCAGCCTCTTCGGAAGCTCCAGCCTCCGTGCCTCAGTCAACTGCTCATACCTCTGGTATGCATTCGAGACCCACTCTCCTTGCAGTTTAATCAACAGGTGGTCCACCCCGAGGTTGAAGGCCACCGTGGCCCCCCCTCTCCGAAAGCTATGCCCCGAGTACTGACGCGGGTCAAGGCCGATCCTCTGGATCAGCTTCTTCACTTCCCCCACAAACACTCCGTGTGTCATGGGCACCATCTTCCCCCTCGACTTCCACAAGAAAGCCGGGCTCTCCGGCTCTGCCAGGGTCAGCTCAAAACATCTGGCCAATGCCCGTCTCGGGCACAACATTCCACCCGTGGCCCTCATGGCCACATTGTGTGTCCTTTCCTCAAACTGAATTACCTTTGAGAACATTAGGGTCACCCACACTGTCTCTTTCAGCATTTCAAAATCCTTTCTCCGAAGGACCCTTCTAACATTGAAGGCATGAACTTTCCCTACACAAACATTGTCTTTCCTAAGCAAGCACACCAAGGCAGTCAACATGGCTGCCCACAAAGTGATCATGTTACAGTCACAAAAATTCATTACTTGATACATCCTTGCCAGAATAAATAGTGTAATTGCGAGCTTCTGTTTTACCTCGTCTCCTAGCAGCCTCTTCAGGCCTCTCATAGTCTGAGCTACAGAAAATCGGTGGCTAACAGGCACCCACTCAAACTTAGCTTCAAGATGCAGTCTCCTCACTCCGGCTGTATAGCTCTTCAGAGTGGAGACTTTACAAGTTTGTGACTGAAATACATAAAACATTGCTAGGTCCTCATCTGACACCAGCACAACCGGCCCTTCTCCGAAGGCTAGCATGAACCTAACGAACGCCCTCTGGCTGGTCGTGTGATTCTTCTTCGTGTTGTCCGCATCAGCAACACTCAGCACGAAGCTCCACCTGGCTCTCAGCCACTCCTTGGGCTTTGCATACTCTGCATTGCCCCTTACCCCCTTCCTTGGTTAGTTACAGACCAATCTTCTTCCATGCTTTTCCCTTCGGGCCTGCTACGGGGCAGGCAACAAGCACAACCGGCCACCTAGTGGGGCCACAGTCCTTTCTCAACCCCCTCACCCCGTTTGGCGAAGTGAACACATCAGTGTCCTCGGGGATGTACTCAAGCACTACAAACAACCCGGCATCTATAGCCGGTACAACAAGCTCTAGCCAGAACCTCTCGGTTGGCCAGAAAGGCAGCACAAACACTGCAGAAGTTGTATTGGGCGCTGCCCGCTTTTCCCGGAGAAAGTGAGTCAGAATCTCCCACAACAAGGAAAAGGGCGGGTTGCAATACACATTTAGCCCCCTTAACTGCTTCAACAAACAAGAGTCCTCCTTGGACCACCAAAGGAAACACTAGGAGTTCCCCCCCACCTCATCACAGCACGCATCCACTGCAAAAGGCCCGAGCGCCCTAATCTTGTCCCACAACCAGTCCTTTACCATCCAATCATCTAGGTCCCTCGGGGCCTCCCTCCTTGACCACAGCTCCAGCAGGTCATAGAACCTTCCCATCTGACTCCTACTCAGAGCGTCCGCCAAATCATTGGCCTTTGTGGAAATCCTTTTCATTACCAGCCTCACGTCATGTCTGACAGTCAGCAACATAATTTCTTTCAACAATGGAATGAAAGTTGCTTTCCCCCACAAGTTCCCTGTCATTAATCTGGCCGCCTCATTGTCACTCCACATGACTACCTTGCACCCTCTCAACAGGTGCCCCCACTTCTTCAAGGCCCAGAAAGTCACAAACAACTCCAAATAATTGATGTGGCTCGAGGCCACGTCCCTGAAAGGGCTAAATGGTTGTACTCTCCATTGCCTCACCTCTTCCCACTTCACCGCAAACCATCTTCCCCCGAAGAAACCACCCATTCCCCCGTCTACTGCCTCTTCCCCGGCGGCATCCACCGCAAAGAAGTCTCTCACCACCGGCCTACGGTTCAGCACTACTGCCTGACCGTTGTACGCTTCCAACATCTTGGCCAACCACAGCAAATCCCGATTGAGGTCCCCCGGCAAGTGTCATAAAACCTCCTCCTCCTACCCGCTCTCCCGATAAAATCATACCCGGACCTCAGAAACATCTTGGCCCCGTACACCACCCGTGCACAAAACATTAGCTGTCCCACCAATCTCTCCACTTCCTTCACTCTCACCGTCTTCAGCACGGCCATCTCTCTACAAGCCGAGGCTACTCTGTGGACCCGGCTCTCCTCAATACTCATTGCTACAATTCCCAGTCCTGATTGGTTGGACTGCAGCCTTACACCTAAGAAGACCAAATCTTGTCTAGGCGAACCACCTTCTCCGGGGCCACCTCAAATCCTAAATACTCTACAAGCTCGAGCAACATCTCAAAACCCCGCTGACACTCCTCCTCCGTGTCAGCAACCCAAATAAAGTCATCAAGATATACCACAATCCCCGGAAAGCCTCTCTGTTGCATCATCATTCTCACAAGTTGGGTTATGTCAGAGAACAATCCCGGGGCAGCCTTTGCCCCGAAGGGGAACCTCGTGTCAATCCTCAAAACATCTCTGAACTCGCTCGCCAGGAATCTAAACAGTGGCGCAGCAATCCCAACAAATCTGTATGCACTTTTCAAATCAATTTTAGCCATAAAGCTGTATGGCTGCAATAGACCGAAAGCTGCTTCCACTGACTGGAACCGCCTTTTGTCTATAACACAATTGTCATTCACCGACAGGCCCACGGGTCTAGACAGGTCGTGAACAATTCTCTCCTTAACCTTTCCATCCACGACTCTTAGTACAATTCCTAGTGCAGACACACCGGGCACACTTTCCACATTTGTGCGCACCATCCTTCCTGCGTCCTCTTCCTCTTGTAGCTTCAGCGCTACCTTCTCCTCGTGCTCCGGTGGCACATAGTTCTCCACCTGAAAGAACTCCTCCGGCTCGGCCTGCTGCCATGAGAAGCCCGTGGCAATCCCCCGAACCACCGCATCCGCGCCCGGCAGCCCCCAAGGTGCCTGCGCCCATTTGTTTGCCCGCTCTGTGAGTGGCGACACCACTACGCCCACTGACTCCACATCCTGCATATACTGGCGGTGTTCCGCCTCCGGCACTCCGTATGACGCCCAAGACATCCCCACCGCGGTGAACATAGCCCGAAACTTCGCTGTCCACGTCCTTTCCGGCTTACACGCCTTCCCCCGTGCTGTCTCACCTTTCCCACCTGCCGGTTCCCGCAATACAGGCGTGACCGGCTCCTGCACCTCCTCCAATTCCTTCTCATCCATTGCTAGTCACTTGTCGCACTCCGCGGACCCATGCGCTGCCGACTTACATTTACGACACGCGTGGATAAATCCGCAGTCCTTACCTTTCTTACAACCCCGCGCGAGTTGAAAGAAGTCGCAGACAATCCTTCCGGTCAGTTTTAACTTTCGCTCCTTTGTCCCGGTTGTCGCGAACACCCTTCGTCCCTCGACTGCCTTTGTCGTCAAGCAGACGCCGGCTCGCCTCACCCAGAGTTTCAAAAAACGAGTACTGAAACCGGAAACCCAACTGTATGGGGTCCCAAGACTTCATTCTCCCCGCAATCATGCCATCCCGAACCTGAGTGTCAAAGTCATATAAGTCTGCCCACGCATACCTGTTGTCAAGACTCACGATCCAGGAGATATAGTTCAAAAAGTGTTCCCATTCAGTTTCGTCTTCAATCTTTTCAACCATTTTCATGTTTTGCGCCAAAATTTGATCTTTCGGCAGACGCGGAACAGCCACAGACTTCATCTCTCCCGAGACTGGGTCTGCGATAATCTGTTTTCTCAGTTTTGCGCAAGGCATCTCCCGCAGTGCGAGAAAAGAAGCGTCACCTTTTCCCGGCAGGCGTGTAGCCTGACACTTTCTGCATCAGGAACGCGTCCATCCGTCGCTTCAGTTCCTCGTCCCGCGCAAGGTCATCCGGTGAAATACCTGCGCCTCCTTTACCTTTCTTGTTCACTTGCGGAACCGTCTCAACCTCCTCCCCTCGAACACTGCACCGTCTGCCTGCTCCTCCTCTTCATTCTCGTCGTTGTCCTCCCGCGCCCGCTTGTCGCTGGTACGGTACTCTGACGCCGACTGCTGCGGCACCTCCGGGAGCTTGAATTTCAGTCGCGTAACCAGAACCTCCACGCATTGTTCTGCTGCCTCCACCAGCGCTGCTACAAAAGCCGGTCTCTCACTCGCCGGAGGTTTCAAGATCGCCTGTTCCGTCACCTTACCTCACCCGTCCCGCACCGCGGGCGTAAAAACGCCGAGCGCCAGCCCGAAGTTTAGCATCTCCACCGCACTCTCAAGCTCCGCTGCCTCAAAGAAACTCACACACCGGTCCAAAGCTGGTGCCACGGCGTCACACTTCTTGTCCACACCATTAGCCATCGCCAGCATCCGCGTCACCAGTCGCAGGTTTGTATACACGATGTCGCACTCCTCCGATCCCACGTTCGTTGCTTCATTCGCTGCTGCCATTGCTGTTTAAAGTTTAAAATATTCCACGAGAACTTGTTTGAAATTTTGAACTTTTTGAATTGGTAGACTCGGAGCCCGAAGTTCTCGCAGAATGCAGTGAAGTGAACTGTCGCAGCCTTTCATAAGCTCCGAAAGTCTCTTCATCTTCACGGGCTACGCCAAGCGACACTGAGGCTTGCATAGCCGAACATCTGTGTTGCATGCTCCGCATGAACACAGATCTCGCACAACCAATCAAAAAGCACATCGGCGTTCCGGCTCTGCCTGAACACAGATCTGACCCGACTGTCACGGTTTTCCCGTGACACCGTAGCCAATCAGACAGCAGAGAAGTCGACTTCGCGGATTCCTCGTGGCTTTGCCTTGAGAAATCCCTTGGGGAAAAACCGCAAAAAAATTCGCATGTCCTCGTCGAGCCTCGGGCTCATTTTTTGCAAGCAGAAATTTCTCCCCCGCACTTCCAAAATAATTTAGAAATAAATTTCTCAATTATTTACACGAGCTCCAAGGCGAAGCGGTCCACGGTGTGCCGATGCCACTCCCGCTCTGCCCACTGAAACCACCTGCGGCTCAGCCGCCAGTCGTCCTGGTCTCGGTCCCGAGGCAAGCGGTCGGCCCACTCGTTTGCCTCGCTTCTGATGTACCTCGCCTGGAGCTCGATGTCATTTAAGTCCAGCAGGATCCACTGGCGCCGCATCAGCAGCATCAGCTCCGGGTTGCGTCACGTGAAGTGCCAAAGCATGGCCACCACCGCCTGGTTGTCGCAGTAGAGGCGCACCACCTTGCCAGTGAGCTCTCTCAGGAAGGATTGCACCGTCTTGTACATGGCCTCCAACTCCAGGTGCGTGATGTGGAGGTGCCGTAGCTCGTTGGGCCAGAATCCTCTCGCCGCGTGCTTCAGGTTCAGCACTTCGCCCCATGCGAACAGAGACGCGTCGGTGTGCACCTTCGCTCTCGTGGGGTTGCGCCAGATCCTGCGACCGTTCCACCGGCTCTGAGCCGGCAGCCTGAGCCACCACTCGATGTCGATCCACGCCTGCCGTGTGAGCTTCACCTTCGCGCCCCATCTCCGCTTCGTGGAGAGCACGAAGTGCAGCTCCCTGAGATACAATCTCGCCGGAGGATCTGCCAGATACACAGACTGGCAGAGCCCCGTGAATGCTGCCAGCTTCTGGGCTTGGAGCCACCTCTGCTGTCGCCACGCCTCGCTGAGAAGCACCTTGGACTGCAGGCGGATCTTCTGCAGCCTCGTTGGTGTCACGCAGAACTGTCCCGCGTTTAGGTGCATCTCCAGCCCGAGGTGCTCCACCAGCTGCGTCGGCTCCCATTGCCCCTTCTTCTCATTGCGCGACAACCCGAGTCTCACCAAGACCCGAGATGTCAGCTCGCGCGCCCTGAGCGCCTCGATCCTGCTGCTTAGCAGCAGCAGGAAGTCGTCCATGTAAGGGAGCACCTGCGCCCCCTGCTGATGCTCCTCGCGGCCGCATCCTCCAGCTCGCCTGCAATTTGCCCATCGCCGTTGCACCTTGCTTCCGCTTTGCAGCTTCTGCACCTCTCGCCGATCCTCCGCGGATCGCGGAGAACGCAGGCACTCCACGAGCACCTTCATGACCTTGACGAAGAAGCGGGGCGAGTCGTTCCAGCCGAAGGGAAGGGCGCCGCACTAGAATAACTCCCCCCGCACGTCGAACTGCATGTACTCCTGGAAGGCGGGGTCCATCCCCACGACGTGGTAGCCGTCCTGGATGTCGAAGCTGATGCACGAGTCGTTCGGCTTGGCGAGCCGTCGCAGCTTCTTGAGCGTCTCCATCTTGCAGCGGGACTTGACGCAATGCGCGTTCAACCAGCGGAAGTCCATCACAAGACGCCACTTGTTCGTCCCCGGCTTCGGCACCAGGAACACTCGGGAGACATGTCGTCTCCTCCTCGCTCGTACCCATGCGCCCGTCTTGAGACACCGCTCGGTCTTTGCGGCCATCCACTCCAACTGCGGAGGGGTGACGTCGCCCAACGACACTCCGTGATCGAAAGGCAGAGGCGCCTTGTCGACCCAGCGCATCCTTGCACCTTTGCTGATCCACTGCATCACCTCGGAATTCGCGCCAGCTGCGGGCCATGCCCCCCTTCTGCTCCGCACTCTTTCCTGCAGGGTGGGCTCTTTCCGTTGGACGCCCCGAGGGGCGGAAGGCGTCCAACACTTTCCTGATCGGAAATTTAGGTCTGGGCTTGGGCGCCTCGCCCAAGCCCTGACCCTTTACCTCCCTTGCCGCTGCCGCGGCCACCTGCACCTTTGCCAGCTCCACCGCCCGCTGCGCCTTTGCCTTTGCCTCCTTGACGGTCACGAAAAGTCGAAACTTTGGCGCTGGCCTTGGCGTGGGTCTGCATCACAGCCTTCGCCTTCGTGGTGTCGAATTCCTTCAACCACTTAGTGAGCACTGAGTCGCTCACCAGCCCGTCGCTGGCTGCGTACACCTTCTCCTCGATGAAGGCCAGCTTCGCCCGCAGCGCCTCAGCTCCGCCGTGAGAGGTTGCGTCAGACTCCATGCTCGCTTTGAGCTGCAGCATGGTGTAGCGGTAGCTGAGAAGAGCGAAAACACCCTTAATCGTGTTGTGGGCGGCGTAAAGGCGCTCACTCAACTCCTCCACCGATGGGGGGTCTTTCTCTTCCTGACACCAAGGTCGTCTCGGAGAACGCGATCGCATCGTGCATGTACGAAAGCGCAGGGGCAAGCACCAATTGCTCGTAACGCATTGAAGAATTAGTGCGTTTGGAGAGGGCGTTGTAGGTCTTGTCGTTGTAGAGATCGTACATCTGCGGCATGTCGGGTCTCCAGAGTAGCAGGTTGCATAGGGAATGGATTCCCTTCAACATGTGGGACGTACGGGAGTTTTTCAATTCCTCCAACTCCGTGTCTCCGCTCTGAGCGGAACCACCAGCCTGGGACGCAGCTTTCGCTGCCGCCTCCTCCGCGACTTCAACTCTCGTTGCGAGAGTTTTCAACTGCTCCATCATGAGCTTCATCATGGCGCCCTGTAGCTCCAACATGGATTCCATCCCGGTCTTCGGCGCCGGTTGTTCAGTGGCGCCAGAGTTGTGCTCCGACGCGACTTGCTTACTTTCTTGATCAGACATTGTCGCAAGTTGTCAAGAGTTTTAGACTTCCACAATAACGTTAAAATGCGGGATGAATTTTGGAGTGTGCCGCACTAAGAATTTCCCGCGAGGAAAATTACTTGTGAAGTTCTTTTGCGAAGGCAAAAGAACGAAGCTGCGGATTCCCGTTGTCGGAACTCCTAAATACTTTTGGCGTCAGATCTAACACAGCTGCTGATTTGATCTAACGGCTCAGGAAACACTGATTGATCTACCGGCACAGAAACCTCTAAAATTCCGCAGGCTCCAATTTAACCAAAATTTTCCGCGGGCTCCACCAAGCCCCGATGCAAGCCCACACCTCCGAGAGCTCCGGCGGTCCCTGCACCGCTATCACCGGGATCTTTCCACGCATGCCGCGTGAGCTCGACTCGAGCTCCCCAGCTCTTCCTGCTGGCTAGCACCTGGTGGAGCTCCCGCAAGTAGACTCGGGCGCGCGGCACGGCCAAGTGGACCGACTGGCACCGCCCGTTGAACCAGGCTAGCTCCCTTTGTGGCATTCATCGGCGCTCCCTACTCATTGTGCTCGACAAGTGTCTCGCGCCTGTTTGGATCTTTCGGATCCGTTGGGCTGACCATTCCCTGCACCCGCATGGCCTCCGCCTCACTGCCGCAGGGCGCCGCGAAGCCGTCCATGTAGGGCAGTGCTCTGGCCAGCAACTTCCGCAGCGCCATCCGGTGTTTCAAGGCTTATGGGCCCCCAATTCATACCACCACCACCCGCGTCACCTGCACGAAGATCTGAGGAGAGCCGTTCCACCCTTCGGGCAGTGCCGCACACTGCATCAAGCCGCCCCTCAGGTCCAACGGCGTGAACTTCCGGTAGGCGGATCTTGATCACGTGGTGCCCGTCCTTGAGGTCGAATGAGAACATGTAGTGGTTCTCCCTCACCACACGCCGCAGCTTCTTCAGGGTCTCCATCGTGCACTTGAAGCAAACACAATACGTGTTCAACCATCGGAAATCCAACACCAGCCTCTTGTTGGCCTGTGGCTTGGGTACCAGAAACACGTTGCTCACATACGAATGCCGCGTGGCCCTCGTCCACACCGCTGTCCGCAAGCACCTCGCCTTTTCCTCTTCCAGGAACTCCAATTGAGCCGTTGTGGCATCCTCGACGGACACCCCATCGTGCAACGGCTCGGGCGACCGTACCACCCATCGCATGCGTGCGCCGTCCCGCACCCAGATGAGGACCTGTGCACTGGCGCCCGCCGCGCGCCAAGCCCCTAGCCCCTGGTCGGGATCTTAAGTGCTCCTGCAGAGTGCAGCCTCGACAACCACCTTGCCGCTAGAAGCTCGGGGGGCGACTCTTGGTGGCTTCCCGCGTCGGTGGAACTAGGCCAGGCCCGGGAAGGCGTGGCGCTTTTCCCGCGAGACCCTTTTATGTCTCCTCTGCTGTCTCAGTCCCGATCCTTTCACTGGAGGGGCTCCTTGGTGGGGCACCCGCGGGACCCGTGATTAGCCGCATGCTTCGAGGTTCTACGGAGTCGCGAGCTCCCGGAACTCGCAGAGCCAACGGTCCAACACGTCACAGTGGATGATCTCGGCCTGGGTGTATGGATCTTGTCCTCCATGAGCTGTAGCTGCGCCACGGACACTGCTGAGGAGCGCCAAAGGTTTGCTTCTTGTTGCGCTAGTCCGGGCATGGAGTCCGTTCTGCGCAACTTGCAGTACACGCCTAGGACAGTGTGGGCCATAAGGCTTTAAAAAAGGCCGTCAGTTTCCTCCTCGTTGAGCTCATGAATCTGGGCCGCCTGCTCGGAAGGAACAGAAAATGGGGGCTAGGGTTTGGTATTTGTTGTGCAAGGAAGAGTTGGGCTTCCTCGCCAGCAGGTCAAACGTACGCGAGCCGCGCATGTCGTAAAGCGCCGGCATGTCATCAGACTCCAAACTTTTGGGACGCTCGGGGTAAGGGCTCAGGTCCAAGAAACGTTCAGAGTACTCCAGATCAGGCAGCTTCTCAAGCAACGGCTCCCCAGTGAGGGCTTCCCATCTGGAGGTCCACTTGCTGTCTTTCGCGCTTCCGCTACACCGCGCGCTTCCATTTATTGCTCCTTCACGGCTACTGTACTCATCTGCTCGGAGAGTTGCTGCAACACTGCCACCAGTCGCGCCTGAACACTTTCATTCGCTACCACGTCAGACGTCCTCTCCGCGTCCTGGAGCTCGTCAACGTTCTGCTTCCCGTCTTCGAACCCTCAAGCTTTACTTTTGAGGTCATTTGAATGTTGCGGTTTTCCAGTGTCGCACAGCGGATTAAGATATTTTAACTTGCGTGAAGCTCCTTTTGTATCACATGTGATACAAAACCTAATTAACGATCGTGTCACATCTCAAATGCCATGCTGCCTCAATCTGCCCAAACTGTGTCATCAGGTGTTGTCGGCTGTGTTCTCTCTCGGAAGGCACTAAAATTCCAGTACTTTCCAATTTCAACATTCCTAAATGGTTGCCTAAATGGTTGAGTGCCGTGGCATAATGTGATACGTTTCAAGCCTAACGATGTTTGGAAACATTCCTTGCAATGATTGGATTACCGGCATCAACTGCTAGATATAATGTGTGTGGATGCAGGTGGAGGATAGCAACATTTGAAACATCAGTATTTTTCCTTGGAAATGGCGCCGCACGCAGTAAATGGATGCCGCGAATCATCGATCCCAGTTTTTCAAGGTCACTCAAGTTAGCATTTCTGTCCAAGCATCAGCAGGCAACCACTTGGCGTAAATCTACCTGAAGATTTGTGCTAGTTCAAAACGCGAAACGCAAACATAGCATTATATTCTGCTGCAGGGGATCTCGATGCAGCCTGCTGAATGTAAGTTTGTCACGGCCATACAAATGCATATACGAAGTTTCAGAGTAATCGGATACGTGTCACGGGCATACAAATGCATATACGAAGTTTCAGAGTAATCGGATGCGAATCGATATATATCACAACCGGTGATTATGCAATACGGCCCGTGTTACGAAAACATTTTTATTTTGTAACAAAGCTCCCAAAGGAATCGTGTTTCATCACTATATAGCACAGATTGTTCGGCTAGTTTCTCTCGTCACAGGAATCCCTGTTTTTCCCCAACCATAAATGGGGATTTTAACAAAACCGCCATAAATGTCATCTCTATTGTCATCTGTCACGGTATTGTACCAACACCGTTGATTCTGTCATAATCGTTCCTAATAATATTTCTATCGTTCACGATTCTGCCAGAGAGATAACATTTACTGGTTTTGCATTCTTCATCCACGATCTCAGATTCCCTATCAATATTTCTCCCAATATGCCGGTAATCTGAATCGGATCCCCCTTCCGTGGGGGTAATTGGCAGTCTATCGTGCCCCCTGGCACAACTCTCCCCCCCTTAGGGGTGGCTTTCTCCTGATGTCACCCCAGCATCTTCATCACCTGTATTCCTGGGAAATAACCGCTGAAATAAGGTTCTCAGTAACTTAGCAGGTATAGGATATACTGCGCGAGAATTCTGCATCCCCTGCTGATCTGGATGAGGCCCTAGTTGAGCAGTAAGGGGGTGCACTCCAGTTGCCCATTTACATGGACACGGAGTCTGCGAGGTACATTCCCGCAGTGGTACGCTGGGCGGCGCATTAGTCCAGATACAAGTAGGTTTCTTATACTTCTCCCCGTACATACAATATGAGCAAAACAAGGGGGTAGGTAATTGATCCACTACAGGTCTGAATCGCAAAGTATTGGGATATCGCCCTTTTGGATTTTCCAGAAACCAATAGCGCGGTCTGAGATATTCGATGATGTCAAGGGTGCGTTCTACACAAGCAGCTGCAGATATTAAATCTGGTGGTCCTCCAGTAGTTCGCGCTTGACTATATTGGGTACACGGTGGACTCGCCCATATTACATCAAAATATCCAGGAGGGTAATAGCTCCAATATTCCCAATCTTCAATTCTGGTAACATGCGTAGATCGCCAGAACTTATCAGAATCTAAAGATACTGTCTGTGCCTGAGGAAAGCATTCTGAGAAGGATCTTTGAACTGAGCCAGTGCCACTGAAGAGTACCAGTATTCTGATAGGTTTTACTGGAGCTGGCGATAACTCAGTCACATACGCCACTTCTCCAGAATCGGTAAAGTGTTGTTCTTCCCATGGAAGACACGCACTCGCAGAACTATTAGACATACCCCAGAACTGCGCTGATAATTGCTGCACTAATGTCCCACTGTCCGCTGTCATTATTGACGCAGCATTCTGGTGTCGTCGATGTTCCCTTCTCCGCGCAGCTGAATCCCTGACCTGCTGTTCCATTGCTAGGCGTCTCTCTTCAAAATCCCGCAACTGTTGTAATGGGGCACCGCGCTCTAACTTATCACGCGTTCTCCACTGATCATGGGCTTTAGAGAACCCGGTCCATCGCACCTTCCATTCCTCTATTTCTTTGCCCCTGCTCACGCGTACGCGTCGGCTCAAGATTTTCTCTACATGAGCCTCCTTCTGTCCGTCCACCATCACTGCTTCAGGTGTCACTGTCTGCTGTCGCAGAGCGAAAGTGTCCTCTCCACCTGTGTAGGGTTTCAATCTGTGCTGCGCGAACACGTCATGCACTCTCCAATGTGGGGGCAACTTCAGTCTATACGCCACTGGTGCCCCTCTGTCTGCCTCAGGCATCTCCGCCTGCAGATCGCTGTAAAAGCGTTCCGTAACTGCAACTGGACCATGCCACCGCTTGCTCAGCTTGCGGCACAAGGCTCTGTCCATCAACTTCTCTGTAAGATGTTTAGCCTCAATCCAGACCAAGTCACCTACCGCATACTCCCGCTGCGTGTGTCGCTGATCAAAAGCGTCTCGTTGCCTGCGTTGTGCTAGCTCAAGTTTGCTGCGTGCGTCCCGCAACTGCGACGAAAATCTCGACGCCCATTCATGTGCAGTCCCCACCCCTCCTTTTCGTTGCCCGCTGTGCAATTGAGCGGCCTCCAAGAAGATGTCAAGCTGCGACATGGGCGACACACCACAACATAATTCAAATGGAGTGAAGCCTGTAACATCATTACGCGAATCGTTGATTGCGAACTCTACGTTCGTAGCGTATAAGTCCCAGGACTCTGGATTGTCCTCCACAAACGATCTCAACATGTCCTCCACCACCCTGTTAGTGTGCTCCGCTTGACCATCAGAGCGAGGGTTGTAGGGCGTAGTCATCGCCACTTTCACACCCATCAATCTCATCAACTCCTTCCAGAAGGTATCCTGAAAGCGTGGATCACGGTCACTGACTATTTTCATCGGAGCTCCATGTTGTCTCCACACCGTGTCAAAGTAGATACGTGCCACTGTAGCAGCAGAGCTGTCCCCAAAATTCATAGGAACCACATGTACCATTTTAGACAGTTTGCATGTAAATGCTACAAATGCGTCATTGCCCTGCTCAGTCAAGGGTAGGCCTGTGACGAAATCCACTCCCACATCCTGCCATACCCGAGTTGGAATAGAATGCGGGTTCAGCAATCCATCTGGGAAAGATGATCTGGGCTTCACCGCCTGACAAACTGAACAGGAGGCAACCCATTCTCCCACATCTTGGTGTGCATTCCTCCACCAAAACCTTCGCAGAACACGCTCCAGCGTTTTATCTCGGCCAGTATGGCCAGCTGTCGCTGACTCATGCGCTTCGCGCATAATAATCTCTCTCAGCGGAGAGTCCTCTCCCAGCACCAACTGAAATCTTCCCGATGCAGTTCTCCACAGTACTTCACCCACCAGACAGAACTCTTTGGTGCGGCTGTGAGGAGCACACTTTACCTTAGTGCGTAGCTCATTGAGAGGTCCATCTCTAGTATATTCGGACTTCAAGGCTTCCAAGAAAGCAGCATCAGACGCTTCTTCCTGAGAGTCACGCAATTTGGCTGCTTTGCCTGCGTGTATTATGGGTACTCGTCCTCTTGGTTGACGTACTCTTTGTACTCGCTGCTTCGATGGAGGCGCATACACTACCAGCATAGGCTGCTGTAAATCTACTAATTTCCCATTGGAACCCTCCATCAATTGTACTGGTTCACCTTGCGCATCATGCGTGGGAATCACCTCCTCAATACGCATTCCTGCTCGCCTGAACAGGGATCTCCACTGCGGCATTCTGGACTGAATATCAGGCAGTAGAAACACAGCGGAAGTGTTCTCGGGGTCACATCGCCACTCCTGCACGTATTTACGCAGCAAGGCCTCCACTGTCAAGTGTTTGTCTGAGAACGAGGGTTCGCACCACACATGCATCCCTCTCCACTTTTCCTATAAGCAGTTGTGCGAGAACCGCTTTACACGCCGATTGTTGCCATGCTCATCGCAGCAGGCGTCGACGTCGAAGTTGCCATATTTAGCCTGGATACGGTCAAACACGTCCTGCCGCACACGCATACCGTGCCAGCCAACTGCCTGGAACCGTACAGACTTCTTTGGCTGCCTCTGTGATGGCAGTGGAGCTTCTGCAGACTGTTCCTGCGCTTCTGAGCACTGGTCTTCCTTCACATCCCCTTTCAGGGCGGAAGGCACAGAACGCCTGTCCTGCGGGTCACCTTGCTTGGTCACTTTGGTGTTCACATCGCCTCGTTCTGAGGCGGCATCCCGCAAAGGAGTTTCTACATCCTCCTTCACTCGCAACACTTGGGAGCGGGGACTCCTCCTCAATGTGCGTTCCAGTCCACCCGACTTCTGCTGAGTCGTCTGAGTGTCCTCGGTGCGACTGCTCACCTCCGCGACTTTATCTGATACCCCCTTCACTTTAGAAGTGATGCGCTTGTCCAGCGTCTTAGGTCTCAGATACTTCCCCCGACTTTTAAAGGCTAGGGTAGCCTCCATAGCTTTCTCCGCTATCTGTAAAGTGTCCACCGCGTGAAGATAAGCCTGCTGCTCTGCATGCCATGCAGGATAGCTCTTCGAGGGCCCCTCTTCGAAGATGTGGGAGGTGTCCATCGCAGCGAGCGAAGTCTTGGGTAAATCGGATTTGTCGTCCAATACCCCCGCCTCCTTCAACCCCTCTCGTGGCGACTTGACCACATAGTCAGGTCGGCGAGACAAGGCGTCAGGTACCAGCAACAGAGCCCCCTTCACATATTCCATACGGGGAACACCCACCTCCACCAAGTCCATGTACCATCTCGCCTGTCGCCTAGATAGCTCACGCCCCGGCTCCATTAACCACTCTAATGGGCGGTGATCACCTTGAAGCTTGAACTCTGTAAAAATCAAATAATGCCTCCACGTCACTGTACAGCAATGATGTAGAGCACCCAGTTCTCGCTCTCCAGTATGGTAATTCTGCTCTGCCGCTGAAAATTGTCGGCTCTCATATGCAATCACCTTCAGGCCATTCCCACAGTCTTGCATAAGGACCCCGCCTAGCGCCACTCCGCTAGCGTCCGTCTGCACCAGAAAAGGAGCAGATCCATCAGCTGCCGCCTTCATATTTGGCAATGCCAGAATGGGCGCCTTAACCAGAGCAGCTTTCAACTCCTCAAAGGCCCACTGCTGCTCCGGTCCCCATGTCCAGGGTACATCCGTCTTGGTCAGCTTGGTCAAGGGCTGCGCTATCTCAGAGAAGCAGTGGATGAAACGCCTATAATATCCCGCCAGTCCCAAGAACTGCCGCACGTGGGTAACATTCTCTAGCGCAGGCCAATCGCGCACTGCCGCCACCTTATCATGTTGAGGTTGGCACCCTTCCTTCGACAGAGTGTGACCAAGGAACTTGATAGAAGACTTCAACATTTGTGCCTTAGACTTCTTCAAGTATACACCCTTCTCGCGGCATGTTAACAGAAATGTACGTACCGCAGAGTAGTGCTCCTCCACGGTCCCACTGGTGTAAACACACACATCGTCAATGAAAATTCTGACGAAGGGTAAATGTCCCAACGCTCGCTGCATTCGCCGTTGATATTGTGACGGGGAGTTCTGCAAGCCTTGAGGCATTACCAACCACTCGTAGGCTCCCATCTGAGTAGTAAACGCTGTCTTCTCCACGTCCTCAGGTGCCATAGGTACTTGCCAGAACCCGTCTACAGCGTCGAAGGTGGAGAAATGGGTAGCTCCCTGCATCTCGTCAAACATCATTTGAATATCAGGTAGAGGATACCGGTCTCGAATTGTTTGTGAATTCAGTTGCCTGAAATCACACACCAGCCTAAGGATATGGGGCTGTCCTGGCTTGGGTACCATTAAACAAGGAGCCGCATACGGACTCGAAGAGGGTCGTATATATCCTTTCTCCACCAGTTGTTCAATGCGTTCTCGTAGTTGACGCAACTCCTCCACAGACATCTTGTAAGGTCTTCTACAGGGAGGTCCTCCTTCTCTGTCCGGCTTGAGGTTAATCTTCGCCTGATCTTCGTCAGCGTGCCGAAGGTTTTCCAATCCAGAAGGTAAAGAGTCCCGCAGCTCCTGCTCAAACTCGTCGAAGAGGTCCTTGAACTTCTTCTTCCACGCTGCAGTGGCATCCGCATCTTGCGAGTCCTGCTGCGACACAGGGTTCTTCGGTTCATCGTTGGCGCCAGTAGGAATCTTCGAGATGTCCTCCTTCTCAACGGCCAAATCCTCAGCTTCCACCTTGAAAGCCGACTCTCCGGTTGTGGTCCTCGCAGCCATCATCAACCATGCGGGCATTGAAGAAGCGTCTCCCGCGAGTCTCCGCGTTTCCGCGGCCACTAGATGTTTCTTCAACTGCACCGAAGTGAGGAACACCTCGTCAATCAGCCCCGCACAATCCACATCTCCTCGTCGCTTCCCTTTCCTTCCTCCAGGGGCAGCACTGATTCCAGGATTACATCCGGAAATGGTAACCCTCTCTGCACCGCCTCCTTTCCTTTTGTTAGAAAAGGACACTGCACCATTGCCATCATAGTCCAGCGTAATGGGAGATAAGCTGCGTAGCCATTTCCCTCCCAACACCGTGTCCACGGCGATGCCCAAGGGTAGCACCCGCATAGCCATAGATTGCTCAGTATAGGTCCCTGTCGTGGTCCTGGCAGTGAACTTAGAATAAGCCACATGACCAGTCGTCTTGACTGAGCCATCCGCCAGGGTCACACGCATAGCGGGTCCACTTCGCGTAGTCAACTTGCAGCGTCTGGCGCAGTCTTCAGATACGAATATATCTGAAGCTCCAGAATCCACCAGCACCTTGACACGATGTCCCTTCAAGTACGCGAAGAATACCAGAAGTAGGGGTCCATCTGGATCTTGTGCAGAAGCCAAGTATTCAGTGGGTCCCCATCGTACACTACCATCGCTACACACCCGCTACAGGCACTCCCAGTTTAAAGGCATGCGCAGGAGGGTCTTCAGCCACCAGTACCTCCCTGCGGTCAGTGTGCCACTTGGTGGCTGTGTGGTAGATTCTGGCCTCTGGGGTTTCCGTGGCTTTGGGACGGCGCTGGTAGATTCTAGACACCTTTCCCAGCGGGGTCTCCGTGCTCTTCGATGTGGTGTGTTCAAGGAGACTCGGGATGTTGTCTGTCGGGGCTCCGTCGACTTTTCTGTAGTCGATGGGCCTGTCCAGCGCCCTTCGCAGCTCCTCCTGCGGGACTTGTGTTTTGTAACCAGGTTCTGTCCCCTCGGGGTTCCTGGCGCGGGGGCCGGCAGTGCCGGGTAGCCCGTCTTCATGTGTTTTGTATGTTTTTTTGTTTTTGCGGGATCGCACTTCCCGCGAAGTGTACCTTCCTGGTCTTCTGTCGCTTGGGTGGGATGTCTTCTGTGTGTGTCTCGTCAGCACGTTCTGATGAAACGTCCTTCTCGTGTTGTATGCCTGCCATACCGGTTGCTCGGTCGGCTTCCGGAGTGGCGTACTCTAGCTCGGAGTCGGAGGATTCCGACAGGCCAAGTTCGACAGGTGTTATTTTTGGAGAGTGGCGCGGCTCAGGGTCTGAGTCCGAGCCGTCAGGGCACTGGTCGTACTCTGGCATGTTTTCGATCACTGGCAGGCCAGCTGTCGCTTCTCCTTGTGGCTGGTGATGCTGCTCGCCCGTGGTGGTTTTTTGGGTCGATTTGGACGAGCCTGCGCACGTCAGTCTGGGTCTGTTAGCGGTTTTGGCCATATTTCTCTCGAAAATGAGTTTGGTGTGCTGGAGGGTTGTTTTCGAGTGTTGTACGGACGTGTTTTGGAGCGTATTTTCACCCTGCGGGTACAAAAAACCGTTAGCTTGCGTAGGGTGCGAGTCAGCAATGTGACATGTGGGGTGTGGGCGGGCCGAATCTGTATGTGGCCGTTGTGTCGTCCGCCATGGTGCCGTTGGTGTGTTCTCTGTGGTGTCGTTAATGCATCCTGCGAGCACAGTTAGTAACAAAATCGTATTTTTGAAAATTATTTTTGGGTCCGCGGCTCGGACTAGGTGGCACGCTCAGGCGGCTTCGAGAACGCCCTCAGTACCACCTTCTCGTTGAGGAGCTTGTGCAGATTCCTCGCAAAGGTTTCCAACTCAGTAATGGCCTTTTCTTTACTCAGCTTCTCCGCGGAAGGGAAGCGGGTCAGCTTTTCAACGAGGCGGTCAATGTTGCTCTGCACCTACGTGGCGCCCCATCGTACGCCTTCTTGCGATCCACTGCCTTCCACTTCTCCTTCGAGATACGCCGCCATTGCTCCTCTTCGGTCCCAATGCTGTCATTCGCCACCGCTGGAGAGGAACCACTTCCATCAATGACGATGGTGTCGAGGGAAGACCGCCGCATCCTGGCCAGCTGTCGACATGCTACACCTGATTGTGGGTCAGAATGTACAGGGTCAATACTCTCTCGCAGTTGTCGAAGCTCCTCCACCGACATCTGGTAAGGTCTTCTACTAGGAGGAGGCTCTGCATGGTTGTCCATCTCGAACGAGACCTTAGCCACACGTCCTTCCGCCCGCTGCGTCCCCGATTTAGGGTTAGTCGAGTCACACACCTGAGTCGAGGCTCCCACCATCTCAGTTACCACAGCCGCGTGGTGCGACTCACTTAGGAAACCCAGCTTGGTCGCCAACTCCATCGAGAGCCCCTGGGGCTTGCTCATGTCATCCTTCATCGGGGGAAACTCCACAGTTAGGAAGCCCAGCTTGATCGCCTCCTCCATCGTGAGCCCCTCAGAGGACTTGCGCGTGGCCTCCTCAACTCGGGCGATCTGCGACAAGCTATCCTCAGGTGAGGGTGGTGGTTGCGATGTCCGCGTCGCTCCTGGCGTCTGACCTAGAGATACTTCGGCAGAAGGTTCTCCATCTTCAGCGTTTCCAGGCTGTGGCTGCTGCGTCTTAGCAACCACCGCGGGTATGGATAAGGATTGCGAGCTCTGCGTCGCTCCTGGCGTCTGACCTAGAGATACTTCAGCAGAAGGTTCTCCACCAGCGTTTTCAGAGTGTAGCTGCTGCAACTTAGCAACCACTGCGTCGCTGATGGTCTGGGTAAGGTCCGCCACCCCCTGTGACCCAGCCACACTGTGATCACTGCCCGAGCCCGAACCTGCGCGTTCCGCCAGCCTGCGCTTCCTCGCTTTGGCGTCCCTCCTTGCTCTGGATCTCTCCGACATTTCAGAATTCGATGACGACGGTGAATTCGAGTCATGTCGGTAAGGAAGATCGTGACGGTTCCAGCTGTAGGGTCCCAATGCAGCCCTCGAACGTCGGCGTCTGAGTGGGGGATGTCCATCCTCACGCGGCAGTGCATACGATTCATTGCTGTCGTTGTCCGGGTACTGCGTCGCGTAGAACACCTCGGTGCGCCCTCGCGGTCCAACTTCCCCATCAGACTCCACATCGGGCGGTGACATCGGTACACCAGAACGGACCTCGCTGATCTCGGACGCCTCCGAAGCTGATACCATAAAGACGCCCGAGGTGGCGTTGCCCAGCTCCGACGCCGCACGGCTGACGCATCCTTCATGTCCTCCTCCGCTGCAGCTGATCCACCATCTGCTCCCGGCATCCCGTCAGCACGCACACTATCTGTAGCGTTTCCGCCATCAGTTGTACGCGTAGATAATGTGTGCGCACGCACCTCGCCCAGCCCCGGCATTCCGTCCACACGCATACTATCTGTAGCGTTTCCGCCATCAGTTGTACGCGCAGATAATGTGTGCGCACGCACCTCGCCCAGCCCCGGCATTCCGTCCACACGCATACTATCTGTAGCGTTTCCGCCATCAGTTGTACGCGCAGATAATGTGTGCGCATGCACCTCGCCCAGCCGCAACGACGGTGAGTGTTCCCACTCCACACGCATAGGCAGCGGGTTCCCATAAGGAGGTCGGCCCTGTGTGTACCAGCCTTCACCCTGATAGGGTGTTGGGAATTGAACATTCCTGAAAGGGTAATGTCCAGTCCAGGTGTGTAATGGTAATGGCGCCGCTGCATCGGTGGGTGCAGCCGATGGTGTCATATACTGCACCGGCTGATCCGCTGTCCACGGTGGTGGTATTGGCCCTCCTGGATATAAACTGCCGGGTGCAGCAGCTGGGAGGAAGTTAGCTGCTGCCATTGGTGATGCCCTATACATAGGGACTGCGAAGGCAGCAGGATCAGAGAACTGCGCACCATATTGCCCCATTGTAGGCTGCCGAACATACCGTTCGGCAGTAGCAGCTCCCATGCCTGCGCCCGAAACTGCTGCTCCAGGATACCCGGACGATGGTGCAACGTGCCCGGCTTCAGAATGCGCCCAAAAGGGCGCAGCAGCAGCAGGATCAACAGCAGGTTGAGAATATGGTGCCACTGGCTGTGCTCCCGTCGGTGTGCCAAGGGAAGCTGCCGGCAGGTGGTGAGGATAATGGCTTACCGGAGGTAACCCAATATATACTCCTGACGAACCGACGGCTGAGGTGTGCTGCCCGTGTTGCATATAGTGTGCTCCTGAGGGCGCACCATAACCGAGATAGGGTATCTCGGCATTAGCTTGATAATCAGGATTGGTCTGTGGTGTGCCCCTGAATATACCACCCGACGTCTTATACGTGTACACGTCTGTGCCACTCATAGCCCGAGTCCAGATATATATATACGACGTCAACTATCCACAGAACGGTCCACCCAGTAGGTTGTCGTTAACGTTGAAAACAGCCCCGACCCGTGCAAGATGGGTTTGTGTGCGCCACACACGAAGCTGTTTTTCGTTTCCGACCACTAAGAATACTATACTAGAATGATATTCTGTGTCCAGAAAAGCCGTTTACGTTTGCTAGACGTCACCGTCATCGGAATCGACAATCATTATGATCATGAACGCTGCTCGCATGGCTTTTGGCGATGGTGCTGATGGAGCCTAATAAGATGTGGTTTTAACCGAGATTATTTTAACCGCGATGAATGAGACTTCGAAGTCGAGTTGAGAGCTCGAGACTTCGAAGTCTCGACTCGGATTCGGATTGCACTCGTGTTTTAGCTGCGCCACGACGCGCTTGCGGGAACTGCTTCTTCTTGCACGGCCTGTTGATACCACGAGCTGCTTCGGATCTCCAGCCATGCGCGCAGTCCATCCAAATCATACTGCTGCACGTCCGTTTCTGTGTAAGCTCATATCACCGGTCGATCTGGACAGCGTCTCCAGCGCGTATTAATCCTATTTCTCCCTTGCAATCGCCTGGCTGCCCCGTGCGCTCGCATCGAAGCGTCGGCCACCTCTCGATCCACCAATAGCGCATAAGTGACCATTTCGGTGGTCGTCACGGTGCCTCCCCTTCGCTTGCTTGGGCAGTTTTCACCCTCTGAACGTAGGTTGGAGAATAGAAAAAATTGAAAATTCTCTCGTCACGGTGCCTCCCCTTCGCTTGCTTGGGCAGTTTTCAACCTCCGTACCTAGGTTGAAAATATTTGAAAATAGTGAAAATCCTCTCTTCACCGTGCCTCCCATTCGCTTGCTTGGGCAGTTTTCAACCTCCGTACCTAGGTTGGAAAAAATGAAAAAATTGAAAATCCTCTCGTCACAGTTCCCCTCCTTCCCTTGCTTGGGCAGTTTTCAACCTCAATACCCAGGTTGAAAAAATTGAAAAAAAATTGAAAATCCTCTCGTCACGGTGCCTTCCCTTCGCTTGCTTGGACAGTTTTCAACCTCCGTACCTAGGTTAAAAAAACTGAACGAAAAATAAAAATCCTCTCGTCACAATGCCTCC
>LGRX02009925.1:0-13479 GCA_001247695.2 Cymbomonas tetramitiformis | reverse complement strand
GCTCTTGGCGTGTACGTCGCAGACGAGGCGAGAGTTGTCGCCTCGCCGGAGAGTTCGGTGGAGATCATGGAGAGCGTGAACACATCAACCCGAACCGCCCCCCTCACCAGCGGCCGGTGTGAGGAAGGGTACACTGGAAGGCTATGCATGCAATGTGCGGAGGGCTACTTGAATGTAAACGGGAACTGCTACATGTGCCCGGTGGACTATGTGCCCCAGCTGCTCTTCACGGTGTCCACGGTGGGCGGGGTGGTGGCCGCCTGGGTATTCCTCGGCGTCTACATGGCCGGAAACTACACGTCCCTCAGCATTCTGCTAATGTATCTGCAGATCGGCTCGATGCTGCAGGGCTTCAACATGGGCTGGCCCAGCAGCATCAACACGTGGATCATGATCCAGCAGATTGTCAACTTCGATGTGGACCTCATCAGCCCCCAGTGCATCGTAACAGAATACGGCTTTGCATACTCGTACTACTTACAGGTCCGCACATCTGTTCCCAGGCCTCATCAGTCACCCGATCCGCTGCGTGGCGGCCCACAGTGCCTTGCGAGTGACACTGATGGCACCAGCGGGATTTTGGAACTGAGTTTGTTAGCTCATATTGGACCCGAATCATTGAGATGCGATCTTCCAAGCTCCTCGGCACCCAAGCATTTCTCAGACAAATCGAAGCGGCACTGGCCATAATGTCGGTCACTCGGGGTTGAGCTTGATCGGCGCATCTTTGAAAGCACCGGCATTCCGCGGGCGCCAAGTCTAAGAGGATGAGAGGCTGGTGTTCCCGCAGCTGTTCCTGCCACCCGTTGTGCTGGGGCTTAATGTGGCACGCCACGAGTTCACCAAGTACCGGCTCAGCAAGGCAAATGGCCTTGCTCAAAGCAGCAGAGTTATTCAGACGCGTTTGAGAAGAAAGCTGGAGTCCTCGTACAACTCCAAGGTGGCCACTGTGCTGTCTTTCATGGTGAGTGTGCTCTCGCTTGCCCTCTGGCTCTTTGCTGCATTAGTGCGCATATACGCAGGCGTGCAGACCTGTGCCACTACCTGCATCCGCGCACCCGTGTTTGTGTGGTGCACGTGCAAGCTGCCTCAGTTCGTCCAAGCTCGCACCCGGCGTGTGCGCACAGCTCAGTTTGGTCAGGCCGCCACAACCCCTTGTGCGCCCTACGAGCTCCCACAGTGACGCAAAAGCGCATCAGTGCTCAACTTCCATGCAGGTCACCCTGGTGTGTGCAGCGTTTCGACCCTCCGTGAGGGAGCTGTGTAGGTGCTTGGCGTCAGTCACAGTCAGCGGTATGGATGACGCGACGCGGGGCACCGTGCGCAGGAGGTGGTGTACCACAGCCTGTGCATCCGATCCGTGCAGCCGTGGATCTGCGACAGCATGGGCGGCGACCTGCACTACCTCGCAGCTGCGCCCGACATCGAGTGCTGGAAGGGCGAGCATATTTACATGCTGGTGGCTTCAGTCTTCACTTTCTTCATCTATGTGATGGGCATTCCCGTGTGCTTCGCGCTTATATTAGCAGCCGGCCACCAGAAGGGCTGGCTGGCGGACACCACCTTCATGCACCGCTATGGCTTCATGTACGCCGACTATGAGCTGGAGTGGACGTGGTGGATTCTGGTTATCATGCTCCGCCGCTTCGTGTGCGCTTTTGTGCTGGTGGTGTTTCAGAGGTGGGGGGGTCCTGCCGCGGCCGCCATTCCCTCTGCAAAGTTGTCCTGCGCCCGCGGCGGTTGCGCGCCAGCTGGGTCTCGCATACACAGTTATGAACGCGGCGCAAGCAAGAGAGAGCTCAACTGTCGTGCACACTTATGCCACCCATCCGCTGCTGCCCCTGTGCCCTTCTGACGCCCACAGTTCCCGTGCTATCCCTTATTGCAATGCAAATTATGCGTAGACAGTAGCGCGAGTTCAACTGATAATACATGGAGTACGCCTTGTGGAGGACGACTTTCTCCAGCTTCTCGGGGTGCATAGCGGTATGGGAGTTGTGCGCCACTGCTTCTCAGATGCCCGTCCAGATGATGCAGCTTCGCCGGTACTGATGCGGGAGTTTGATGTGGATGTGCGTTTTGGGATACAGTAACCCATTCCTACAGAGCACGCTCGCCCTTATCGTGGTCATCGCCGCCACAACGGCGCACTTTTTTGCGCGCCCCTACGTAGATTCTCAATACGACCTGATGGAGAGCTCTTCGCTGGTAAACCTGTGCATCTTGGTCATTGCCGGCATCACCTTCTACACCCTGGCCGACGATTTGACTGTGATGGCCTGGACCTGCGTGTTCTTTGCGACGCTGTTACTGCAGATGGCTTTCGGAGTCTCCATCTTTCTACGGGATGTCAAGAATCAGAACAGCACCAAAAAGGCGCAGAAGGTGAGTGCCCCCTCGGCGCTGTATGCGGTGCATGTAGGTGCTCCTCACTGACCGGCTCAGTGCGCACAGCGACCCTGACTGTTCCGTTGACGAAGCTGATGGTATTTTCCGGCAGGTGCAGATTATTTTGTGCGGGCACCGAGCTTATTTTCTTTGGCGCCGCATTGCGAGGGATGGCGTGGCTGCCCGGAGCTCACGGCATACATTATCCGCGCCCTGCACTTTGTCAAGCTCGCCTTGCAGACTTGGCAGTGCTGCCAGCGGAGTGAATTGTGCATCGGACAACATCCGCGCCGTCTTATCCTCGTGCTTCAAGATGGAAGGCTTTCCGACTAAGGCATGCGAGTGTTCTGCGTCTGACACATCGCCACGGACACTCACCAGGGTGGCAGGGGGGGGGTGCCACGAACAGAGCATCGAAGGCTACCTTCTGTCGAAGCCTCCTCTCTGGAACTGCCGGCACCGGACGTATTCACGCACCCTTCGAGATTTGGCCAAAATGGGCCACGCAGAAGGCTCGATGGGACGAGAGCTCAGCGAAGCGGAGTTTGTCCAGGCCCTCGGGCCCCTCGATGACGGCCTCCCACAAGAGCTGTCCGAAGAGAACGCCCAGCGTATGTTCCTGTGGGCACAGCAATTGGAGCAGCTCCGCACGGCTGTGCCACGTGCGGTGTCCTCGGATTCTGTCAGCAGCGCACCGGAGCAGTCAGCTGCGGGGACTGTCCGGAGAACGGAGACGGGGGCGCCAGTGCCGCGGTCAGAGGGTTGTTTGACAGATGAAGCTGGAGATGGGAAGGGAGAAAAAGAAAAAAGGAAAAGGAAAAGAGACACCGGTATTCGGGGTGTGGGGCTTACAGTTCCCGTGACCCGGAAGGGAGACCTCAAGGAGCCTCCTTCCAAGCCTCCTTCCGTCGCAGCGCACTTGTTGCTGTACAGCATTGCCGCCGACTATTTCAACATGTTGATGCAAGGTGGAGTTCGGGGAATCCACATCCTGTACAGCCAGCTGGAGGGCGCCTTCTCAATGTCCATCGATGAAATGGAGCCGCTGTGGAGTGCAGGCATTACAAACGATGCGGCAGATCCGAGCACGAAACGGGCGATGCTGGAGTGTTTTGTCTCCTTGGCTGGGAGTGGCCAGGAGCTCGACTTCGCGGGGCTCCACAAAGGCTTGATGATGTTCTCCGGCGGGGAGCTGGATGTGCTCCACCTTCTGAAGATGCAGGGCTCTGACGTGGCATCTCCGCAGCCGGATGAAGCCATTCGTCTGTGCTTGAGAGAGCTATGCAAGGACGAGGGGGAGAGTGCGGACGAGCACAAGCGAGGAAACAATAAGGCCAAAGAGAACGGATCGAATCTGTTGATGAAGATTCGAACCAACACTTCTTCTGCAGAGACCGCGAAGGATGAGAAAAATAATTTCTGGCACTCGGTGACTATGAGCGCAAATCTGGTCATGTCTCAACTGCCAACTTTAAATGAAGCGGACTTCGCCGCGGCGGAGGAGTCAGAGGCCGGCGTGTTCCTTGCTGCGAATGACAGCGTCGTGACTCTGCTGGTGCCCGAGGTCCTCGAGGTATATCAACACATGCCCCGCCCATTTGCCCACCTTTAGGTGACAGCCATGTGGTACAACTCGGCCAGTACATTCCGCTTGACTGCGACTTGAGCGTGCTCACTCTTCAGGACTCACTCCAAAAATGGAGGATCTCGGCGCTCGAGTGATCGGCAGATTGAAATTCCGCTCTTCCTGGTGAAACAGGGTGTATTCTACCCTGACAACACACGTGTGTCATCAAGGTAGAATATGGGGGGGAAACGATGATGGAGGAGAGGTGCATAGTGTAGACGAAGCCCAAATTGAATCCTGGTCATCTTGCGCACCTGTAGTGCAATGTTGTGTGTCACATAAAGTGATGGCATCTTATTACATTATCACCCGGAATCTTAACATGTACTTCTGGAAACGGTTCATTCTGTGCATACAGGACTGGGTGAAGAACGAGCCGGACAAGGCGAACTTGATGGTGTTACATGAGCTGGGAGTGATGTTGAACGACATGCAAATCAATGCGGTAAATCCCCAAATGGCAATCCATGGAACACAGTTTGAGTCCAAGTTCTTCAACTTGCTCTTCTCGACATTCCCATACTTGATCGACTGGACACTCACGGCGGACCCTGAGGAGCGCGAAAATGCAAAACGCTTTTTGGATTCTTTGTACAAATTTGGGGAAGCCAATTCGGAGGCAATCAGTGGTACCAGGTGTGACGCAGTTTTTAGGGAAGCTTGCTTGGCTCAGATGGGGTACATCACACTCAAGCAGCACAAAAATCAGGCTGCCATGCTTGCAAGACAAGTGTGCGCAAGGATAATTGCTCGCCAAAACGCGCTAAAGCTTTCCCAACAGCAGTTCGGTACTATACGTCTCCTGCATTCGGGACTGGCTACTGCTCTGCCATCTTCTGCGCTTTCTAGTTTAAGTGATTGCAAGCATGCGGAGGAGAATGACAAGAACCAGCAGGAACCACATGTAAGCCACCAATTTATGCATAATATGGCCATCTAATGACTTAATCCAAATCTAGCACATTCATATTCGAAAAATGCTGAAATTTGTTGATTGATTCTTCTATGCGCGGGACTCGCAAAATGCATCGGCAGTTCAGAGCTTGAGGCTCGACTTCGGAATGTTTCAGTCGTGTCGCTCGCGTTATGTGGTCAACGCGTAGGTTGGGATGTGCACGTTACGTTATATGTGCTCTGCGTAGGTTGGGATTGAAATCGCCAGGGTGAGAGAAATGCAGCGGAGAAGGGTTCCCGCCGTTGTCCCCCCTCTCCCAGTGCGTCAGTCACATCAGCAGGTCAGTGGCCTGAGTATGGAACGCGCGACTTCGAAATCGCATATTATTTGAAATTACTGTGATTTGCGTGTGAGTAACCACAGGTCCGACCAGTGATGTCATTATATCGTGTTTGACATTTTATTGACGACATTATATAATTTGGACATTATATCGTGTCACCTCCTTCAAAGCATTATATTGGCCACACTATATTGGGTCGCAATCTAATGGTCTGACATGTTATCAAGACATGATATCGTGCGGCATTTGGACACCTGTTTCGATCCACACTTTCGAGCTTACCAGTACGGGATTCCCGCCCCTGGCTTCACTTTTCCAGTGCTTCGCTCCACGAGGCACCATGCCCCAGAATTACCAAGAACATCATAATTTGACTGCTGCTGTAATTGACTCTGCTGTAGCCAGTGTGGACACCTATTTCGCTCCACACTCTCAAGCTTACCAGTACGGGATTACCGCTCCTGGCTTCACTTTTCCAGTGCTTCGCTCCACGAGGCACCGATTCCCAGAATTAATCAGAACAGCATACTGTGATTGCCGCTGTAATTAATGTCGACGCAACACGTCCGTTTGCAGTTGTGCGTCGTGGAGTCGAGTTCACTCCATTTTTCCAAGTTTACCAGTACGCGATTCCCGCCCCTGGCTTAACTCTTCACGGAATTCGTTGTTCGTTCAACAAAGCTCCATCTTTGCACATGTAGCTACATACATCGTGTCGCTGTCTGTAGGAAAGCTCATTATTGTTTTGAAAAAGACTACAGACAAGTAGTTCTATTAACTGAAAATAAACACTGCAACGCAAGCAGGCACCACAATTCGCACACAACGAAATATCATATCATAAATTACTTCAACATAAACACTGCTGTTTTCGCGGTCTGAGCAAGGTCTCTGAATTTCCTCTACCTCTGCAAAGGCAAAACAATAATGAGCGTCTGCTCAAACTTGGCAACGCCGCCCTATATGCTACAGCCGCTGTCTCCAGAGATAGCGTAACACCCAACTGCGTTTCCGTACACTGTCACCAACTGTCACGCCACGATCGTGACCTGCGCTACGTTCGTCACGTGTTCGTCACCAGGACTACTGATCCGAGCGTCACAACCGGCTGTCGTGCCACGACAAGCCGCGGTTTGTGACACTGATGCGCCAGTACATGACGCACGCCGTAGAGGAGGAGATAAAAGACCCCGGGTTGAGGACAGCTAGGGAGCGATCACCCTTCCCCGTAGCAGTTATGGCAGAGTTGCTGGCAGATGCTGACCCCTCCATGGAACAATGCAACGCGTTACCTGCGACAACGACAACGCCGACGAATGTAGAGGGCAGACAGCTGCCAGGGTCATCCACTTTCACAGGCTGCTGGAAGCTAGTCGTAAGTCGAAGGATCACCTTGCCATAGATTGTCCGCAGCAGCACGACGTGCAGGAGAAGGCGGCCTGGTTGAAGTGCTTGTGGGAGGAGACCTTCAAGATCTTCGGGAACGCGGCGGCGGAGGCAGATCTGGTGGAGGACATGTTTGCGATCGTTGCTCCAATCCACATGGCATCGTTCATCTTTTGGCGAGGGAAAAACGGCGGGTGCCAACCCCTCTCCCAGTCGCCGCAAGTAGGTCTTCGGGTCGGCGAGGGGGGTGCCCCGAACCTCGCCATGGCCTTAAGGGGCAGGAACGAGTCTCTGGAGCGGGAGAGACCTGAGAGGGGGCGGCAGGCCCAACCTTACCGGTGGAACACCCACTTCAGGGAAGACCATCGGATGAGGCATGGTCCCGGACCGGAGCAGAAGGCGGTCGAGAGGATGAGGCGAGCCATGAGGTGGTTGAAGCGGACGCACCCAGTCACAGTGGTAGCTCAAGGAGAAGCAGAACCAGACGTGGCACCAACGCAGGCGTCAACCCCCACCGAGGTGCAGATCAGGTCCCCTCTGTTCGGGACAGGGAGTCAGGGGAGTCCTTGTACCAAGGGGGTGTACCAGCGGGCGTTGCAGCCATCGGGGGTTAGAAGGGTGCGTTTCAGGGAGGAGACGGCGCCACGACAGCTCTTTGGGCGGTCCCTGCGGCGACAGCTTGATCGTGCCAAAGAACCGGGGCACTGGCACTTTGCTGGGGGGCGATATAACATGGGATCTGCCCCTAGCAACAACTTTTAACGTCTGGGGGCTCCCCGCCCCTCCCCAGCTGCACGTTTGAACGCCTAGTGTTACCCCCCTAGCTGCCACTTTTTCGGCCTGGGGGGTTTGGGGTTTGCCCCCGGCAAAATTCGAAAAATTTCGCCTGCGGCCCATGATGTGATCACTCGTAAAATATTAGAGGGCCCACGGATATCCCCGCATATCGAACATATTGGAAGGCATGGTGACTGTCGGAACCAGTGGTTACCCACACGCAAATCACAGTAATTTCAAATAATATGCGATTTCGAAGTCGCGCGTTCCATACTCAGGCCACTGACCTGCTGATGTGACTGACGCACTGGGAGAGGGGGGACAACGGCGGGAACCCTTCTCCGCTGCATTTCTCTCACCCTGGCGATTTCAATCCCAACCTACGCAGAGCACATATAACGTAACATGCACATCCCAACCTACGCGTTGACCACATAACGCGAGCGACACGACTGAAACATTCCGAAGTCGAGCCTCAAGCTCTGAATTGCCGATGCATTTAGCGAGTCCCGCACATAGAAGAATCAATCAACAAATTTTAGCATTTTTCGAATATGAATGTGCTAGATTTGGCATTAAGTCATTAGATGGCCATATGATACATAGATTGGTGGCTTACATGTGGTTCCTGCTGGTTCTTGCCATTCTCCTCCACATGCTTGCAATCACTTAAACTAGAAAGCGCAGAAGATGGCAGAGCAGTAGCCAGTCCCGAATGCAGGAGACGTATAGTACCGAACTGCTGTTGGGAAAGCTTTAGCGCGTTTTGGCGAGCAATTATCCTTGTGCACACTTGTCTTGCAAGCATGGCAGCCTGATTTTTGTGCTGCTTGAGTGTGATGTACCCCATCTGAGCCAAGCAAGCTTCCCTAAAAACTGCGTCACACCTGGTACCACTGATTGCCTCCGAATCGGCTTCCCCAAATTTGTACAAAGAATCCAAAAAGCGTTTTGCATTTTCGCGCTCCTCAGGGTCCGCCGTGAGTGTCCAGTCGATCAAGTATGGGAATGTCGAGAAGAGCAAGTTGAAGAACTTGGACTCAAACTGTGTTCCATGGATTGCCATTTGGGGATTTACCGTATTGATTTGCATGTCGTTCAACATCACTCCCAGCTCATGTAACACCATCAAGTTCGCCTTGTCCGGCTCGTTCTTCACCCAGTCCTGTATGCACAGAATGAACCGTTTCCAGAAGTACATGTTAAGATTCCGGATGATAATGTAATAAGATGCCATCACTTTATGTGACACACAACATTGTACTACAGGTGCGCAAGATGACCAGGATTCAATTTGGGCTTCGTCTACACTATGCACCTCTCCTCCATCATCGTTTCCCCCGCGGTACGCGATGCATCCCCGGGAGCCAGCTCGGGCTCCGCACCTGGTGCTGGACAAGACAATGGCTGAACCACATTTCTATGAGACAAGACCAGTGGCTGAGCCACATTCAAAAACAATGGCTGCACCAAATTTCTACCAGGATAAAACCAATATTCTACCTTGATGACACACGTGTGTTGTCAGGGTAGAATACACCCTGTTTCACCAGGAAGAGCGGAATTTCAATCTGCCGATCACTCGAGCGCCGAGATCCTTCATTTTTGGAGTGAGTCCTGAAGAGTGAGCACGCTCAAGTCGCAGTCAAGCGGAATGTACTGGCCGAGTTGTACCACATGGCTGTCACCTAAAGGTGGGCAAATGGGCGGGGCATGTGTTGATATACCTCGAGGACCTCGGGCACCAGCAGAGTCACGACGCTCTCATTCGCAGCAAGGAACACGCCGGCCTCTGACTCCTCCGCCGCTGTGAAGCCCGATTCATTTAAAGTTGGCAGTTGAGACATGACCAGATTTGCGCTCATAGTCACCGAGTGCCAGAAATTGTTTTTCTCATCCTTCGCGGTCTCTGCAGAAGAAGTGTTGGTTCGAATCTTCATCAACAGATTCGATCCGTTCTCTTTGGCCTTATTGTTTCCTCGCTTGTGCTCGTCCGCACTCTCCCCCTCGTCCTTGCATAGCTCTCTCAAGCACAGACGAATGGCTTCATCCGGCTGCGGAGATGCCACGTCAGAGCCCTGCATCTTCAGAAGGTGGAGCACATCCAGCTCCCCGCCGGAGAACATCATCAAGCCTTTGTGGAGCCCCGCGAAGTCGAGCTCCTGGCCACTCCCAGCCAAGGAGACAAAACACTCCAGCATCGCCCGTTTCGTGCTCGGATCTGCCGCATCGTTTGTAATGCCTGCACTCCACAGCGGCTCCATTTCATCGATGGACACTGAGAAGGCGCCCTCCAGCTGGCTGTACAGGATGTGGATTCCCCGAACTCCACCTTGCATCAACATGTTGAAATAGTCGGCGGCAATGCTGTACAGCAACAAGTGCGCTGCGACGGAAGGAGGCTTGGAAGGAGGCTCCTTGAGGTCTCCCTTCCGGGTCACGGGAACTGTAAGCCCCACACCCCGAATACCGGTGTCTCTTTTCCTTTTCCTTTTTTCTTTTTCTCCCTTCCCATCTCCAGCTTCATCTGTCAAACAACCCTCTGACCGCGGCACTGGCGCCCCCGTCTCCGTTCTCCGGACAGTCCCCGCAGCTGACTGCTCCGGTGCGCTGCTGACAGAATCCGAGGACACCGCACGTGGCACAGCCGTGCGGAGCTGCTCCAATTGCTGTGCCCACAGGAACATACGCTGGGCGTTCTCTTCGGACAGCTCTTGTGGGAGGCCGTCATCGAGGGGCCCGAGGGCCTGGACAAACTCCGCTTCGCTGAGCTCTCGTCCCATCGAGCCTTCTGCGTGGCCCATTTTGGCCAAATCTCGAAGGGTGTGTGAATATGTCCGGTGCCGGCAGTTCCAGAGAGGAGGCTTCGACAGAAGGTAGCCTTCGATGCTCTGTTCGTGGCACCCCCCCCCTGCCACCCTGGTGAGTGTTCGTGGCGATGTGTCAGACGCAGAACACTCGCATGCCTTAGTCGGAAAGCCTTCCATCTTGAAGCACGAGGATAAGACGGCGCAGATGCTGTCCGATGCACAATTCACTCCGCTGGCAGCACTGCCAAGTCTGCAAGGCGAGCTTGACAAAGTGCAGGGCGCGGATAATGTATGCCGCGAGCTCCGGGCAGCCACGCCATCCCTCGCAATGCGGCGCCAAAGAAAATAAGCCCGGTGCCCGCACAAAATAATCTGCACCTGCCGGAAAATACCATCAGCTTCGTCAACGGAACAGTCAGGGCCGCTGTGCGCACTGAGCCGGTCAGCGAGGAGCACCTACATGCACCGCATACAGCGCCGGGGGGGCACTCACCTTCTGCGCCTTTTTGGTGCTGTTCTGATTCTTGACATCCCGTAGAAAGATGGAGACTCCGAAAGCCATCTGCAGTAACAGCGTCGCAAAGAACACGCAGGTCCAGGCCATCACAGTCAAATCGTCGGCCAGGGTGTAGAAGGTGATGCCGGCAATGACCAAGATGCACAGGTTTACCAGCGAAGAGCTCTCCATCAGGTCGTATTGAGAATCTACGTAGGGGCGCGCAAAAAAGTGCGCCGTTGTGGCGGCGATGACCACAATAAGGGCGAGCGTGCTCTGTAGGAATGGGTTACTGTATCCCAAAACGCACATCCACATCAAACTCCCGCATCAGTACCGGCGAAGCTGCATCATCTGGACGGGCATCTGAGAAGCAGTGGCGCACAACTCCCATACCGCTATGCACCCCGAGAAGCTGGAGAAAGTCGTCCTCCACAAGGCGTACTCCATGTATTATCAGTTGAACTCGCGCTACTGTCTACGCATAATTTGCATTGCAGTGAGGGATAGCACGGGAACTGTGGGCGTCAGAAGGGCACAGGGGCAGCAGCGGATGGGTGGCATAAGTGTGCACGACAGTTGAGCTCTCTCTTGCTTGCGCCGCGTTCATAACTGTGTATGCGAGACCCAGCTGGCGCGCAACCGCCGCGGGCGCAGGACAACTTCGCAGAGGGAATGGCGGCCGCGGCAGGACCCCCCCACCTCTGAAACACCACCAGCACAAAAGCGCACACGAAGCGGCGGAGCATGATAACCAGAATCCACCACGTCCACTCCAGCTCATAGTCGGCGTACATGAAGCCATAGCGGTGCATGAAGGTGGTGTCCGCCAGCCAGCCCTTCTGGTGGCCGGCCGCTAATATAAGCGCAAAGCACACGGGAATGCCCATCAAATAGATGAAGAAAGTGAAGACTGAAGCCACCAGCATGTAAATATGCTCGCCCTTCCAGCACTCGATGTCGGGCGCAGCTGCGAGGTAGTGCAGGTCGCCGCCCATGCTGTCGCAGATCCACGGCTGCACGGATCGGATGCACAGGCTGTGGTACACCACCTCCTGCGCACGGTGCCCCGCCCCGCTCCATACCGCTGACTGTGACTGACGCCAAGCACCTACACAGCTCCCTCACGGAGGGTCGAAATGCTGCACACACCAGGGTGACCTGCACCGCGCCCACAGCGCCTCCCGCGGCGGTACACCGACACGTGGAACAGTCCCACGAATGTGTGGCGCACCTTGGCAGTCAAGCTTCATTCTGCACAGGTGCGGCACCCGGAAGGTACTTCATCCATATCACATCGTGTCAGGGCGTCACAGCGCCAGCGCACCATTGGCAGATTTTATGGAAGTTGAGCACTGATGCGCTTTTGCGTCACTGTGGGAGCTCGTAGGGCGCACAAGGGGTTGTGGCGGCCTGACCAAACTGAGCTGTGCGCACACGCCGGGTGCGAGCTTGGACGAACTGAGGCAGCTTGCACGGGCACCACACAAACACGGGTGCGCGGATGCAGGTAGTGGCACAGGTCTGCACACCTGCGTATATGCGCACTAATGCAGCAAAGAGTCAGAGGGCAAGCGAGAGCACACTCACCATGAAAGACAGCACAGTGGCCACCTTGGAGTTGTACGAGGACTCCAGCTTTCTTCTCAAACGCGTCTGAATAACTCTGCTGCTTTGAGCAAGGCCGTTTGCCTTGCTGAGCCGGTACTTGGTGAACTCGTGGCGTGCCACATTAAGCCCCAGCACAGCGGGTGGCAGGAACAGCTGCGGGAACACCAGCCTCTCATCCTCTTAGACTTGGCGCCCACGGAATGCCGGTGCTCTCAAAGATGCGCCGATCAAGCTCAACCCCGAGTGACCGACATTATGGCCAGTGCCGCTTCGATTTGTCTGAGAAATGCTTGGGTAAACTTTCTGTTGAAATCGCTGACAATGGTGAGCTTTGAGCACTTTGAAAATGGCTGAGACTTAAAGCTTGTTGCGCTGCAGTGCGATGGCTGGACGTCCTAGAAACGGTGCCCCTGTCACCGTAGGCTTTTCAAATAAAAGGCTTCAAACTGATCACGACGAGGACGGATCTTGGTGTTTTCTCAAAAGAGAGCTATATGGAGAGAATGTCGAGGAGCCTGGAAGATCGCATCTCAATGATTCGGGTCCAATATGAGCTAACAAACTCAGTTCCAAAATCCCGCTGGTGCCATCAGCGTCACTCACAAGGCACTGTGGGCCGCCACACAACGGATCGGGTGACTGATGAGGCCTAGGAACAGATGTGCGGACCTGTAAGTAGTACGAGTATGCAAAGCCATATTCTGTTACGATGCACTGGGGGCTGATGAGGTCCACATCGAAGTTGACAATCTGCTGGATCGTGATCCACGTGTTGATGCTGCTGGGCCAGCCCATGTTGAAGCCCTGCAGCATCGAGCCGATCTGCAGATACATTAGCAGAATGCTGAGGGACGTGTAGTTTCCGGCCATGTAGACGCCGAGGAATACCCAGGCGGCCACCACCCCGCCCACCGTGGACACCGTGAAGAGCAGCTGGGGCACATAGTCCACCGGGCACATGTAGCAGTTCCCGTTTACATTCAAGTAGCCCTCCGCACATTGCATGCATAGCCTTCCAGTGTACCCTTCCTCACACCGGCCGCTGGTGAGGGGGGCGGTTCGGGTTGATGTGTTCACGCTCTCCATGATCTCCACCGAACTCTCCGGCGAGGCGACAACTCTCGCCTCGTCTGCGACGTACACGCC
>LGRX02009924.1:0-19226 GCA_001247695.2 Cymbomonas tetramitiformis | reverse complement strand
GTTGCTCTGACACCATCTACAGTATGGATCGTCTACGTACGTACGCTTGTAAGCTTTATTTATTGTTCCACTTGCTTGCATACATGTGTACATTTAGGGTTTAGGGCTTCCTTTCTGCACCAATCCCGTGCCTGCATTTCGTATCCTCCTTACCGACACGTGTGCAAATCCTTAGCCTCAAAGCCAATCACATTCGAGCATATGTCATTTTGCTTAAGTGTCATAGGGTGGGGGATGTGACATCTGTCATTTTGCTTAAGTGTCATAGGGTGGGGGATGTGACATCTGTCATTTTGCTTAAGTGTCATAGGGTGGGGTGTGTGTCATCTTGTCATTTGCTTAAGTGTCATAGGGTGGGGTGTGTGTCATGTCATTTGCCTTAAGTGTCATAGAGATTGGGGTGTGTGTCATCTGTCATTTGCTTAAGTGTCATAGGGTGGGGGATGTGTCATCGGTCATTTTGCTTAAGTGTCATAGGGTGTGTGTGTCATCGGTCATTTTTTCTTAAGTGTCATAGGGGTGGGGTGTGTCATCGGTCATTTGCTTAAGTGTCATAGGGTGGGGTGGGTGTCATCGGGCATTTTTCTTAAGTGTCATAGGGTGGGGTGTGTGTCATCGGTCATTTTTCTTAAGTGTCATTGGGTGTCATTTTTCTTAAGTTTTCTTAAGTTTTCTTAAGTTTTACTTATATCACCGACGTATAACTCCATCGGCCAATAGCTAACTGCAACGCTACAATTTATACGTATGGAGGCTTGTGGGGGTTTATACGCAAAAAGTTAAGAAAAGATAAGAAAACTTAAGAAAAGTTAAGCAAACTTAAGAAAACTTAAGAGAATACTTGCAGGAGTGATATATATGGAAGCAGTATGCTGAGCTGTCCAGGTCATGCTGAAGGGAATGAGATGACAACGATGAGAGAATTGGCACATTACCACAAATATACTGTCGTGCCCATTAGTGGTGATAGGCAGATCAGTGATCCAATCAAGAGATACATCAAGCCATTTTGTCTTAGGCACAGAATATCGTATGTGTGCCTGACCATAAGGCTTGTGTCGCCTCGTTTTCTGGCGCTGACAAACGGGGCACTCCCGAATGTACTTGATAGCTGCCGTTGTCATTCCTGACCAATAATACCGGCTACGCAGAAGATGAAGCATGCGATTTTTGCCTACATGACCAGAAATAGTGGCTGAGTGGCACTCATGAAGAAGAATGTGGCGAAGTTGTGTGATCTCACCGTCATCTGTGGGGACTTTAGCTGTTGGTGGAATGTACAGCTGTCTGCCATATATGGTCTTACGATAAATCAACCCCTGAATGAGCTCGAAGCTGTAGCTGCTGACTGACTGTGATGAAGTCGATGATGTCAGCTTAGCCAAAATAGTCTGTGCAAATGTGTCACGATCATATTCGGATATAATGATGTCGTGTAGCTGATGAGCTGATGAAGAAGATATAAGAGCAATGAATGTAGGATCTGCGGATGGAATGACTTCACTGATGTCCATGTGTTGAAGACAATCAGTAAGTTCAAAAAGTGTAGAGATACGCGTGAGTGCGTCTGCAACCTTATTCTTCTCGCCAGCAATGTGCTCTATACGGAAGTTGTACTCAGAGAGTTCGTCCAACCACCGTGCCTGTTTGGGGCTCAGTGTGGATTTGGTCTGGAAATAAACCAGTGGCTGATGATCTGAACGTACAATAGTCTCAGGAGCTCCCAACAAGATGTGGCGAAAGAATCGGAAGCCTTCCACAATGGCAAATAGCTCGATCTCAGGAATAGGCCAACGTCTCTGTGTATCGGATAGTGTGACGCTGTGATAGCCACATGGCTTCATACCTTTTCCTTGATCCTGGAGTAATACTTGGCCAACGTGTGTGCCTGATCCATCGACCTCCAAAATAGATGGCAGTTTCTGATCTGGGAGCTGCAATACTGGAGCGTTACAGATGGCACTTTTGAGGTTATCAAATGCCTGCTGCTGCTCAGTTTCCCAGACAAACTCTGCATTATCTTTAAGGAGACGATTGAGAGGTTCGGCAACTTTGGAGAACTTTGGTATGAATCTCCTAAATTGACCAACCATGCCCAAAGAATGACCGAAGGGATGACTTGCCATCTTTAGCCATACGGCGTAGAGGCTGCTTTCCAACGGTAGGACCATAAGACACTGGAGGCTGAATTGCCATGACTGCTCTGATCCTGTCTTCGATGATGGATAGGCCTGCTTCAGATATGTGATGTCCGATAAAATCTATAGATTTAACGAACAACTCCACCTTGGAAGGCCTGATGAAAAACTGGTGATCTCTGCAACGCTGGAGGAACTGTCGAACATGCTTCACATGACTGTCAAAATCTGGACTGTATACGATAGTGTCGTCCATGAATATGACAAGGAACTGGTCGATGAAGTCGAAAAATGCCCGATTTCCTACACGAAGTGCTGTTGCAGGAGCATTGGTCAATCCGAAAGGCATAACTGTCCATTCATAAGAACCGTATCTGGTGCGAATAGCAGTTTTATGTATATCATCCGGATGAATGGGGATTTGGTGAAAGAACTGGTTGAAATCAAATCTACTGAACCATCTTGATCCCTTCAGCTGCTCTAGTAGGGTGTCATGTGGTGGTAGTGGATACGTGTCCTTGACGGTGATGTTATTCAGGGCACGATAATCACAACACATCCTCCACTTTCCCCCTGGCTTAGGAGCGAAAATGATTGGGCATCCATATGGCGATGATGATGGACGAAGGATACCCAACTCGACATATTTGATGATTTGCCGTTTGAGTTCCTCCATCATGGGTGCTGGAATGGTGCGTACTGGCTGTGAAGGAGGCTTATGTCCAGGTTCGATGTCGATTCTATGATATCCACCTTCAAACCGCTCTGGCCTATGACCAGCCGGAAGATCCTCTTGGAAAACGTCTGAAAAGTCTTCTCTCACTTGATCACGTGCTGCTGTGACCTCGGGGTCTTCCATTGTGGTGTCTGAGTCTGATGCTGCAAAGACCAATTCACCATCGACCTCGGAGAGGAAAAAGAGATATGCTACGGCTTCTTCAGCCGAACCACTGGATCGAATGCGACGGAGATGTTTCCTCATAGTGGTGGCACTGACCAATTCCATTTCAGGAAGGCCATCTGAGTCTGGAGTCTGCTCAACTCTGGACAATACTGTGCGAATACTGGAGCCTGATGAATGCTTCCTAGTGATCGTCAGATTTTTGGTCTGAAAGTCAATATGTGGGTTCCTCCTCTCCAACCAATCTTGACCCAGAATGACAGTAAATGGTTTCATGTCAATGATGTAGAGATCTACTGAATCCTTATACTTGCCCAGCGTGAATGTAACATTGGGAAGATAGGATGTACAGGGTAATTGGCTTCCTCCAGCCAACCCCACTGAGAATGATGATGAATCTGTGGGAGGTATACCAAGCTGAGCAGCGAACTGTCTGTCGATAAAAGATGATGTGGCTCCTGGATCAACCAAAATGTGAGTATTCTGTCCATGGACTTTCCCCTTATACAGCAACAGCTTTTTCTGCGATTTCAGCTGTGCTGTCTGAGATTGCATCTGTGCGATGTTTTCTGTGGGATTATCCATCTGCTGAAACTGTAGTGTCAGTCTGGATAGGACTTCCTCTGAAATACTCTCAATCTGGCCACTTGCTTCAGTGGCACTTTCTGGCTGATCTACCCTCGGGGTGCTCTCATCACCGGTACTTGTGCAGTACCCGGAGAGTTTCCCTGAGCTGGAGCTGCTGGAACTGGAGCTGCTGGATCTGAAGTTGCAACTGCTGCATTGATACTGTGCTGACTCTTCAGTTCCTTGACCAAGGTGTTGATTGTGTTAATGAGTTTGTTAGACCCATCTTTTGCACCCTGATTCTTCTGTGGCTGTCTCTGATTCTGAAAGGGATTCTGTGCTGGTGGCTTGCCTTTGATCTGCTTTCCATCATTGGTAGTGGTGGCCCAACAATCCTTCTCGATGTGACCTGGTCGATCACAACGATGGCAAGTCTTATTCTGATTCTGTTTCTGTGATTGTCCTTTTCCTTTTCCTTTTCCCTTGCCTTTGCCACTTTTTCCTTTGTTCCGATTCTGATTGGAGTTCTGGCTGCCACTCTGATTCCAATTCCGATTTCTGTTGGATCTGTCATATGGCTTCTGGCCACGTCCTCTGTCCTTATCCTTCTTGGCTGGACCTCCAGATGACTGCTCCTTCTGACCCCGATAGTGAAGGGTTTCTGATTGCTTTGAGTGAATGACGTAGTTCAAATCAAGCAATATCTGTGTGGTTAGTGACCACGACATATTATTCCTTTCTGTTTCTGTCAGGAATCGTAAATGAAACTGTCTGCGAAGTTCCGGATCTACGCTGTTGACGAATCTGTCCTTTATCAACACATCTTCCAGTTCAACTGCTGCCAGTGCAGCCAGTGAAGTGAATGTGCGTAGATAATCTGAAAAAGTCTGGTTTTCCTGTTTCAGTGACATTAGGTGTTTTTTAGCCACTGATCTTTTATGGGGGTTACCAAACTGTCTGAGGAAAATCCCTCTGATTCCTGCAAATGTGGCATCTGGTTGATTTGCCACGACCTGGAAATAGTGTCTGTCGTTATTCTGAATGAGAGTAAGAAACACTGTGATCAAATCCTTATCATTGACACCTGGATAAGTGAACTGGAAATATCTGTCCACTGTTTCCAACCAGACCTCTGCGTCCTGTCCTGATTTGAATTCCCTAGGTGGTGCCATTTTCACCTTGGGGACCAAACTGGGTGGAGCTGGTGGAGCTGGTGCTGGTACTGTATCTGCATCTGGATCTACAAAGACCATCGGAGGACTGTCTGCTGTATACTCTGTTTCTGGTGCCTGAGGCTCATTGGCAGGATCCTTGTACCGGCTCATATCTGGTTTCATGCGACTGACATTGTCATAATAGCCTATGTGGTCATATCTGGTTAGTGTATCGGCATAACCAGCAATCCACTTTGGAACCTTAAACCGACTGTATGCATCGTATGAACCAAGAATGTCGAAAAACCAAGTCGAATGATCTGGGTTGATATCAGGAATCTCATGCTCTTCCTCTTCGATAGTAACCATCTAAAAACAAAACACAACACAAAAATACCTTCAGCTAATTGTCTAACTGAGTGTGTGTGATTTATATGTTATATATGGTATATCTGTATATTATGATGAGGTTATGCATGTACATATATCCACCTTCTTCCCCCCTCAAGGAAGTGTGTGATACAGTGGCAGTTGTCAGTTGCCAATACCTCATTCAGCATGCATTCCTTATAGGAATCAGCTGTTACAGTTTTAGGGTTGCAGCCCTACAGTCCTTGGGTTGTAGTCCTGCAGTTTTTGGGTTGTTGCCCTACAGTTTTAGGGTTGTTGCCCATAGTATTATCATGTCTATGATGATTTAGCATGATATAATAATGCCAAAAAACGAAGTTTTTCCAAATAATGGCGGCATTTTAGGGCATGTGTGGTTACAGTGGCCCTATTACCCAATACAGTGTTTAGGGTGTTACTTGATATCAGTAACCCTAATACAGGTAAAAAATAAGCAGTATAACGTTTTTGCAAAGATTTTTAAGCAAAACTGCATTCAATACCTAAGTGAATGTTAAGTGATTTTCAGAGGGTACGTTACACCCCTTACACACACATTCAAATATTAGGGTGTTACAGGGTGTTACACGTGTTATGTCTTTCAGGGATTGTTATTTGATAGATAAATATCCATTATAGCAAAAAAAATCAATCCCGAATTTGCAAAAGATTACACGTATTGTATTTTGACCGATTTTTCGTTACAGCCAATATGTTCACCCCTATATATTACACACCTAATATCTAGGGTGTTACACGAGATATGACTATTGTCATTATGATTTTCTCATACCTCAATAGGTATAAAATCATATTATCAAATAAAATAGGGTCCGATTTTCAATTTTCAAATCTATCGCAAACGGATTTTACCCATTTTGGCCGTTTTTGGCTATATGTATATATATATATATATACATATCTCTGTGTGTGTGTGGACTGCAAAGTACAGAAGCACTGCAAATCACTTCACCTTTGCACATGACAAATTTCATGGCATAAAAGTGAATTATTTTGCATATCAACATCTGAGGTTGATCACATTTCTGGGTTTTACTGATTGAAACCCATGGAGGCAAATGCACTCTCTGGTGATATTTAAGATATATCAACTGTAAATGAGTTCACAGTTGTGTCAGATCCTAAGATATATTTGGATGTATACAACGAGTATATCAAGTGATATCTCTATGTTCAAATACATCTGGACACTGCTAGATATAATCTGAGCAGTTTTTACACAACACAATGATTACAGGATCCTAAGTTGTGCTTGACAAACATAACTAAAGAAATTTCACATTAGTACGTGGCGAATCCATTCTCACTCATCGCGATAGATGTTCGTCAAAGCGCGCGTACCGGACCAAATATTGAGGAGTTGAGCAGACCGGGTAAAGGATTATACGTCCAATCCCGTTAAGCAGGGCCACTCCGTTTGCATTAAAAACAAGCCCCAAAAATCGGGCTCCCCGTTGCCGCCTGTGAACCTCCATAGTAGCTTCAGGAGGGGAGGAAGGGTTGGGTGCACTATATATAACTGTGGAAACATGTACCCACGGGTTTTCGTCGATCAGTCATATATATAAGGCCGAGAATCGTGCGATTATAAATCGTTAAATCGTGGGATCATCGTTCGCAAAGAACGACGGCTAGCGCAAATAATCCGTAACGTAGACTTCGGATGCTTTGAATCGTCTAGCACATACATGATAACGTTTGGATCAATCAGTAATCCAGCGTAGGATTGTATCGCGAAAACGCTCTTCATTGAACCTTGGAACGTCACTCAACGATACGATTTCCGGAAAGGTGGGCTGCATCCTAAGGACTGTATGGCTAAATGCCTAAGGTGAGGGACTAAAGTGGACTCAGTTCCCCCCAATAACCTAAAAACACCATGAGGGACGCCTCAAATCGGTGTAAGAAGACTGGTACCAGCAAGAAGCGACAACAACAAAGACATCAAAGACATATACAAAGGTATGCCCGTTGTGAGGTCACAACTCTCTTAAGAGGGGAGATCTGTCAGGGTTATGACCGATGACATATGTGTCATACATGTCATACCTGTCATACATGTCATACCATGTCATGTCATGTCATGTCATATATTATTATGACAGTCGGTCATGTCATATATTATTATGACAGTCGACAGTATGGTCGATCATGACTGTACAGGTCGAGTCGCGTCATACATTTATGACAGTCGTCAGTACGGTCGACGATGACTGTACATGTCGCCAGATGATTATGTCATATCATCAGGCATCCCTGTCATCGAGAGTTCGTATGATTGAACTCGAAGATGGCAAAGCAAAGATACATCTTGGAAACAAACCAAGAACCATCTTTAGCTTTCAGCATGCGCAGAACTCGCATGTGCAGCATGAACGAACTAGTCGTTACTACCATGCTGGTCGTTCAACCTACGTCTCGGGTTCACAACCCAATGGCGGTACCATCTAAGATGATGGGTGACGTAGGTATAAAAGTGAGGAAGCGTTGTGCTTCAGCAGATCCTCTTACAGAGACTGCACTCACAAACCCGCTCATCCGTTCACCTGCATTGCTGTCCAACTTTGCAGTGTTTCATTGTATATTGATAATATATTCACGGCGCTTGTATCTACAGCCGTAACACCCCCGCGCCCCGCGTGTATGGGCGGGCAAGCAAGGGGTGCCCATGTCGGGGTATCGGTCAAATTAGTCCCATGGGGTCCCAATGGGTCCAAAACATCCCGCTATAGGGGTCCATACCCCCTGCGGGTCGCACTTGAGGGGGGTCATTCCACGGGAAGCTCACCGCTGCCGAAATCTGGCTTTTTCCGATTTTCGCCCGTTTTGGTGGGGCGGCTTGCGCCCATCCGGGGGGGCATGTGGCGACATGGTAGGTGGTTGCAGGGCTTCGTTGTACACGTCAAACTACATCTAAATGGTAAATTTTGCCTATGGTATCGCACCGTGGCCCGCGCCCGCGCGGCCCACCTTGGATGCGTGCCGCCGGCGCGTGCATTGCAGAAAGCACCCCCCCGCGCCCAGCGTGTATGGGCGGGCAAGCAAGGGGTGCCCATGTCGGGGTATCGGTCAAATTAGTCCCATGGGGTCCCAATGGGTCCAAAACATGCTAATATTTGAGAGTTACAACCGTTTATCCAGTTCTTATTACTGGATTTTCACTTGATAATAAGGGTACACTGCTTTTTTGAGTGACAATGCCTCGGAGACCCCTAGAGCCGGCCAAACCCCAAACAGCATGTTTGACCAAAATGGGGCGGTTTTGAGGTCTAAAATATCAAAAAAATCCATCGCCCATGATGCCATACCGCGCGCGCGGCTCCACACCGCTACACCTTAAAAAAGGTGATAATAAGGGTACACCCGCCTATACTGTACTAGGGAATTCCTACGGGCGGGCGGGGGGGCATACGTGTCACGGGCCGTATGCTATGCTATTTGGCCGTCAGTCGTCAGACGAGAGAACACCACCCATAGAAGTTGATTGTTTTGTTTGATTTTTCTTTTTTCATTGATTTTCCAAATTTCCATCGACTGCATTTCAGCAGTGTAATTAACCCTGCCAAATACCGAGGAATTATTCTCAGTTGCGAGTAACGTTTCGGATGCTGTTGAATGTTGACACTCCAACCATTCATCAACCCGTAATCACGTTGCTCATCCTCTCCGAACCCTAAAACCCTCTTAAAAAACCTGACTCTACAAACAACACTTATGGAAAAGATCATTAATGGACCTCGCTTTCAGATGAGAATATCGACGGGAATTCGATGCCAGAATACGCTAAAGCGCGCCATCCCGCAACTCACGAAGCGTCGGCATCCATCAGTGGAGACTAGATGCGGTATGCTCCTGTCGCAGCAACTTTGCTTAGCCACCCATCATATGTCCGACACAAAACTACGACCTACTTCCTGAGTCACGAAATTGGACTGTGCGCCTATTTTACTCGAGGACTTCACTTTGGCGGGGTGGTTTTTTTCCAGGAGCGACCTTCTCTCCAGGAATACGGAGAACCTCCAGCGTTGATGGATTTTCGTCCGCAGTTCGGAACGTGGGCCGCCTCCGGTTTCCTCACTCGCGCTTTTCGGCTCCTAACAGAAACCTAGGTACTACAGACTCACCTGTGGCGAAAGATCAGGGTATTTGTGTCTTGCCTTGGGTAGTGTCAAGCTGTTTCGAAAACGCATCTGGCCAGCCACAGTGTTTGCCAACAAGCAGACGTCAGGACTCCTTTCTACATCTTTTAGTTTCCTGCTCAGTTTCCAGGCACCATATTGGGAGTCCGTTAACATCGGTTAATGCCGACCTCCAAATTCTGGCTATTGACCCCTCGAGTGCACTATGGGGTTGGCACAGACACACCGGGCAGACCAACTGTGTGTAGGGCGTCTGCATCTGGGCGCCCTCGTCGCCGAGCAACTTTCAGCTTCACTAAGTTCCTCACTTCAGGTATTCTTGGGCGCGACCACAATTTTGTCTTGTTCTGAGCGGCGTCCTGGAGGGCAGGAGCCGATCCGTTTTGTTATCTTTTCTCTCCGTTGCATGTGACCAGACGGCTTCAAACCTTCGACTCTGAAGACAAGAAATCTTCACAAACTTACTTAGAAGCCACAAATGATCGCATACTTACTCTGCAGTGAGTCGTGAGCCGTGTTCGAGATGCGTGCGTCGACGGGACGAGTCCCGTTCACTTGAGGGGAGGGCGATGGCACTGGTCGTTCAGTTTTGTTCTTCTACGTGCTCTTTAGCGGCAACTTCAGGTGAACCTTCGATTCTTATTCGTCTATATCTTTAGTGCTGACTATCATCGTTCAGGGAGATGTAACCAATAGTATGCGTGGCTCTGTTCTGTTCTTTGCACGGACTACTAGATCTTGCAAGGATGGCGCAGGCCAAGCTGGATCACTGCTTTCCTCGGGTTTCCCTGTTATCCAGCTTACTAGGTTAGTGTATTTGTGCGTGCAAATGCCTTTACGGTTGTGAAGATATTTCCTTTGATCTATCCGACCTGCCATAGATTCATATGTGGAAAGCTCTTCCCGCACGTGTGTAACGTTCCGAAAGATAGTTTGTTCATCCCCGTAGTGCTTGGACAGGTGGCTCTTTCAAGGACTCCTCGCATTTTGGCTAGCTGGGATGGTATCCTTCCACCTTCTTCTCCATACGCTTCCTACAGCTTTGACCGTGAGTTGTGAACGATTAGTCAACTTTGGAACATGGTCTGCTCCGTCCTTTTCGCAGAGGTGAAAGTATCTGGGTTCACAAGTTTTCCTAACGTAACTCTGGAGGCCGAGACAGAGATGTTGCTGCCATTTGGTGAAGTGCACGCTCGGAGTGCATGCGAGGTCCACGACCGTCTTCTTCATGTTTCAGGGGCACTGCTGGTGGGTGCGGGGAGGTGGCATTTGTGTGCAGGCCCTCGTTTTCTTTAGTGGCTTGTTTCTGAAATGGTGGGTCAAACGGAACACGGTGAAAGGCAGTTGCCCTGGCTGCGGGGCCCAAATGCTGGTGATTCGAGGGAAGAAGGTCCGCGCCTTTGGGGTTTGTTTCGGATTTCCAACCAGAGCAGTTTGTGGACTGTTCTTGTATTCTGGCAGACGTAGCCACCAGCTGTTGTTGTGGGAAACTCAAACTGCTCTTATCATCTTTACTTATGCCAGTGAAGCTATATGAAAACCTAGCTTCGTTGGCGAGGAACGGCTCCTTGGTAGAGTGGCCAGCTGCTTGCAACCTTTGTCGTGTAATTGCAGTTTACTGCTGGCATTGGCAGCCTGACGTGCCTAGGCACAGGTTGACAAGGACTTCCGGATGATTGCTGTCTCTGGCCTGTATGAGTGCCTGCACAAAAGTGTGCAAGGGAGGCGAGCTCTGGAGGCACTGTTGGAAAAGTCTGCTGTTGAACGCCGTCGTAACTTCGATGGGTACTTTCGCAGAGGCCTTGTCAGCAGTGTTCAACTGTGGTGGAGACGGATGGAGAAAACTTGTATCGAGCGGAAGCGACGTTTTCTCAGGTCCGACTGTGTCCCTGTCCCGGGATACAACACGAATTATCGGTGTTTAGTTGTGTACAACCACTGCCAAAAGGTCTGCTATGCTGTTCGGTCGAAGTATGTTTAGCATCGGGGACATTGAGAAAGTTGAAACAGTTCGCTGACAATGTATAAACGTTTCTTCATTGGGAAGAATTGTTCCTGATTAGCTTTCGAACCCTAATCTGGCTTCCGGGCTTGTTTTCGAGTGTTTCAAACTGTTTCAAAGGCCACTAGGCATATGTTGTTCTTATAACTTGCAGGGACAAGGTCAGCAGCAACAGCGTACAGGACCGGCTTACGAAGGTGGTGGTGAAACCATCGATGTTTCGGCTGAAATCATTGATATTGATCCCATAGATAAGAAGTGACCTCGACACCAGACTTTACTTGGATTGTTTAGGGTCTTCGAATGTGGACTATGCAGTGTACAAGTTGCACACACAGAGAACACTGCCTTCACTTTAATTCATTTTGTTTTGCTCCAATATAGACCTCGCATGACAACAGCCGTTGTGTTGATCTCAACTGTGCTGCTGCTTGCCTGCATGCAGCAACATTTGCTAGACCTAATACTGCGGATTCTCTGGTATTGTTAAAAGGCGTTGTCTCAGACATGGCAAACACTGCGGTGTCTAGTATCCTGCCTCACAGTTTCTGCCAAACCGTTGTTATGTTCAGAGTGTTATACAGAACTCCTGCTGTTTAAGGGGTATGAGTTAACAAATATTATGAAAACCGCATATGTTCAGTGGGGACAATAATAGTATTGAACAATGGCAAATATTTTGATTTTGGTGTTTCTCATATTTTCCACTGTTACCATGGGAACTTCATAACTTAGGGATCTGCAAATTTCATCGTATCAGAAACATCGGTTGGCGGATAACCGTAAGCTCACAGAACCGAGCAATCCATATATGATGCATACTTTCCCCATAACGCATGCAAGCGGTACCCCTCATTGATGGCGTCTGCTCTATAACGCCCTCATATCACGACCCCTCTATCACAACATTTTCTATTGAAATGGAAATATCGCAACATAAAAAATCCTCCCCGACTAGTGAGGCACAAATATCGCAACGTTGCGTAATTGTCTATTGGTGCTGCGTCATGCAAATTGTGGTCGTGAATCCATGTTTACAACCGAGTATGGATAACGAAGGAACATAAGTGGATATGCCTAATGGCGGTGCGGCTAGAAATCCGGAAAGACGATAACGCCTCTTTGTATATTTCAAATGCCGTATTCAAGGATTGTTTTCCGCAGTTGACAACAACCCAATATAAATACGCTCTCCATATTATACACCTCCACTTGTTCTTCCTATATGCTGGTTAGCGAGCGACCCACAGCTGCCCCTGTTTGCACGCGCCACAAGTCTGCGATTAGATTCCCTCCGATTGTCTGATATGCCCACGCTTTTTCTCAAGCTCAAGGCATGGCGATACTGGAACGGTTTTGTAGCTACCCCTTGGACATTTTGTAACTGTCGGGCATGTCGTAGCTGTCTCAGACCGCCCACCCAAATTTCCCCTTGAAAACTCTGTAGGAGAGTATACCAGTCCGTCGGTCCCTTATAGCAGTCGAGTGTAGGAGGCTACACTCCAGCTTCTTCACTTCTTTACACTTTCGGGCTTATCTATTACTAACTATTAAACGACCGCACGAGGTATGATCGTTCGATACTACGGCGGTCAACTATCCGGAATATGATTTCTATATTCACTTCAAGTTATGCTTTCAATGTATGCTTTCAATACAAATATACAGCTGTTACGGTTTCGTACTTTTTATGTTACTTTTCTCAGTTCAGTTCTCCTCTCCGAAGCTGGCTGCCATAGAGTTCTTAAGCATCATGAAACTCAACTCGGAACTCAACTGTACTAAGTACTCCGTACATCGATCTAGGCACCTCACATCATCATCATTCAGATCGGTCCTACTGTACTCCGTACTGAGTACTTTTATAGTTGTAGTTGCTTTTTGTACTTAGCCGTTTTCTTAGCCCTTTTACTTGCGTCTCTGGCCCTTGTGCTTGCCTCCTAGCACAACTCCCCCCCCTAGGGAAGGTCACGTCCACGCTGACCACGTCGGACCGGTGAAGTTTTTATACAGATCTTCTACTGTTGCTCAGGATGATTATACAGGTCTCAGCCGCCTGTTATGACGGGCCGATTCCGTACGTCTGCGGAGCGGGACTGGATTCGTTTGTAGGCCTCTTCAAACGACATGTGTTGTCTGGGACGACATTACACTTCCCATGACACACACCGCAGTAAGGAGTTCAGCCTCTTAAGCACAAGAGTCGGCCTCTCACCGGTCTGCCATCTGCACTACCAGGCTCCCCCAAGGCTCGAGATCTCACATCCATCACTACGCTCAAGGTTTCAAACCTTCCAACACGGTACACTACAGGTGATGACAATAGGTTTGGCAATTACCCGGCAGTTCTCGGGATGCCGGCCCGGAGGAAAGGTTTTAAACCCCTACCGCCTCCTCGGGATGCGCAGAGCTTTTATCCAGATCTCCAACTGCCGCCCGGTCGTGCCAGGTCTAGAGCCAATGCTCTCATGAAATGTATTATACAGATTTCCACATTTTGCCTGGCTATGCCGAGGCTAGAGCCACTGCTCTGTTGGATGGATTATCCAGGTTCTCACCTGTCGCCTGGCGCGCTCGCGGTGGCTGCCATCTGCCACTTGCGGCGCGCTCTCTCCCCCCCAAAAGAAAAGCGGCCCGCTCCCGGACGCTTCACTCTCGGTGGCCCTAAGGGGAGGGCGCGGGTGAGCACCTCGGTGTGTTCACCTCGTGGCGACACGCATGCAAGGGTGGACCTCCTTGCACGCGCGTGACGATGCGCCCCGTCGAGACGGGTGCACTCGCCCGGGGGGAATGATATCGGGCCACTATTTGGCCCCCGGCCGTCCACTATGTGGGCCGTCCACATGTGGACGGCCCAAATTGTGGACGGCCGGAGTGGCCCAAACATTCTTAACATTCTAAGATTTCGCAAAATAGGGCTCCCATACTTAAGCCCATACTTAAGGAGGGTAACGCGTCGGCCCGCGTCGACGCCTGCGTTTTCACATACTTAAGAAAATTTAAATTTTTTCTTCATACTTAAGGAATATACACTGACTCCCCCGTCCCCCCCTAACCAGGGACTCAGGGGGTATAACCCAGTCGTATGCGAGTGTCAAACGTGCGTCAGAGAGACGAACCCAACGACAGAGCTTGACCATCGTATACGATTGTCAAACGTCAATCAGGGGGGTTGTGGTGGGGGGCAAACAGGTTCGGCCTACGCTTTTCGGTCTATACGGGCTATATATAAATTATTAATGAACACGTGATACACAGTTCTGACAATCGTGTACGATTGTCAGAACTGTTTCCCAAACGAATTTTGTAATTGATTTGTTCTTAGTAAAAAATTTACACCGAACCCCACAACAATAATATGGGGGGGGGGTCCGAAATCTAACGTAGAGCAAAATGACAGATGTAAACAATGTGAAATCAAGCATTCCAAAAAATGAAATCTGAAATCTAGCATAGAGCAAAATTAGCAAAATTTGAAAAGAGGAAATCTAACGTAGAGCGAAATGACAGATGTAAAAACTCTGAAATCAAGCATTCCAAAAAATGAAATCTAAAAATGTAGCTGTAGGAGTCTACACTCTTGCTTCTTCTCTTCTTTACGGTTTCGGGCTTAACTATTACTAGCTATTAAACGACCGCACGAGGTATGGTGTACTTTTCCAGTTAGACGATTGGAAATGGTGGGACTGCTGGGACTCATAGGTCGGATGGGACTAATGGAACTGGTGGCACTGACGAAACTAATGGAATTGCGGGGACTGCTGGACCTGGTGGGTTTGAACGTCTAAAGCGGATTGTAGAATTATGCGGGACTAATGAGACTGAATGGATTTGTGGGACTTACGGGGCTAGTGCCAGGACTGATGGGACTAGTGGGACTGCTTGAACTGGTACGTGCATATAAAATACTTTTACTTCTTCTAGATGATATCCAGGAGGCGGAATATTCCATGTGAACCAAGATGGCTATATTGCGCATTAAAAACATGATGGAATTTTGCAAGGGAATATTCCTATATTCACAAGAAAATCGCCTGCGGCAGCCAGGTTTTTGGTGTACTTTTCCAGTTAAACGATTGGAAATGGTGGGACTGCTGGGACTCACAGGTCGGATGGGACTAATGGAACTGGTGGCACTGATGAAACTAATGGAATTGCGGGGACTGCTGGACCTGGTGGGTTTGAACGTCTAAAGCGGATTGTAGGACTATGCGGGACTAATGAGACTGAATGGATTTGTGGGACTTACGGGGCTAGTGCCAGGACTGATGGGACTAGTGGGACTGCTTGAACTGGTACGTGCATATAAAATACTTTTACTTCTTCTAGATGATATCCAGGAGGCTGAATATTCCATGTGAACCAAGATGGCTATATTGCGCATTAAAAACATGATGGAATTTTGCAAGGGAATATTCCTATATTCAAAAAAAGAAATCGCCTGCGGCGACCAGGTTTTTGGTGTACTTTTCCAGTTAGACGATTGGAAATGGTGGGACTGCTGGGACTCACAGGTCGGATGGGACTCCGCCTCCATCTCCATCGTGCATCAGCTCCACGACCTGCTAATGTTTTTTCCGACGCTGGTGGCAGACACGTTCACATTAGTGCCTTGTCACCCATGCTTCCATGCTCCGTGGAATGCTTCCTGCCTTTGCAGACTGTCATGTATGAGGGGAACAGACTCGAGTAGATCGTTCCGAAGGCGTTGCCTTACTCATCGACGTAAATGTTTTATTATTATAATTATTACAGCAATGGAAAGCAGCTCGTATAAACCTCCGGACTACGATTACAGAAAATTAAAAAAATCGATCTTGAGTGTGAAAAAATCGCTTTCCGGAGGCTAGGCTCTGGTCGTGGTCTCAGCCAGAGTGTCACCCCAGCCCCACGCCAGACTCTCTCGTCTGACGTGAAGTTGACGTGAGACTCCTGTGGACGTGTGGACCTACTTGTACTCCCGCACTCGACCATTGGGTTCGTTAGGATGATTAGAAAACAGTCAGATACCCAGTACTACTTTAAAATACACAGGTATAATTGGGGATGGGAACATCCAGTGCACTATATGGATTCTAGCACGTAGCATACTGATACTCAGTCCGACGTCAAATGAGAACCTGGCGCAGAGGTCAACAGAACGCCAAGTACACGACTTGAGTGAGAACGGCAGTATGAGCAGGCTCAACCTTCCGTGATGTTTTGTGTATCTTCATGGTCATGTTTCGCCTGGATTGACCTTTACAAAATGAGTTCAGAAAAAATCCTAACGAAGGCCAGGGTTTGCATCACTCATCCCGGGAGGACGCCAAGTTGAAAATTCCAGAATGTCGAATATACCAGTAAAGACGCTTTCGGTTTCTCAAGCGCAACTCTCTGATGTCTTGTTTGAGACGGTTCCTATCACACCTCCGCTAACTGGCGACGTGTCGCGTGCGCTGAAGCCGACGAAGCTTCCTTCGGTATATAAGTCACTCCGAGCACCCGCGGACGAGCAACCCCTCGCACAGGACAAACCGGAGCCATCATCCCCCCAAAAGTGCCCCAAAACACTAACTGGCTTCATAAACACGCCCAGCAGCCAGCCTTGCAGGCCTTCCGGACGAAATTCAATCAACAAGGAATCCGCTCACTCCAAGAACTTTGTACGGTGAGTCTGCTACATTGCGTTGGAAAGCAAGTTGCGCGCGCGGACTTGTGAGAGGAGATTGCGCTAACTGTTCAGAGCACTAGTGATCATTGCGAGCGCACCTCATACGGGCTCGCTATTCATACGCGCTCACCGTTCCTAAAGCAGTGTCTGTGCGCTAATACGAGGACCTGCCCGAAAAGACCAGTGGCGAACTCGTTGCTCGCGGTTGTCACGCTGAGGGTTTGGAAGGCCGAGCAAAAGCTTGGCCAATATCCCAAGCTGCGAATCGCCTTTGCTTTCAAGTGAGCTGAGACACATCTCAACGCGTGTTGTTCCAACTTTCCCCTTGGGTTCCTAGCGCATCCTTTCTGGCTTTCCATTTCTACCGTGTGCTCTCTCCGCATCATCGAGCACTTCTCCAAAACTAGTTCCAGCTATTAGCTTACGCCGCATACGGGGCCATTTCCCGGACACTTGCCTATCGACGACGTCCCGTTTGAGTGCACACTGGGTGCATAATATGGTCCGGTCTTCTGCTGTGCTGCGCAGGCTGCGGAAACGACAAGAGCGAACACGAAATGAGTTTTTTCGTTTCGACGGTTTTGAGGTATTCCTCTTGTTGCATCTCACGGGGCGTTAAGAATCTGCAAGTTGCTGCGCTTTCTGCCCCAATCAAGACACGCCATTTGCCACAATCTCCCATAAAAATGCCGCATGCTGCGCACTCGCATGCTGTGGGTGCAAATGGCATCACTGCACACCGAGGGCCTGCAAATGCCAGCGCCTGTCGCTTCAATCAAGACACACTTCCTGCCACAAAGCTCCCATCGAAAGTCCTTCCGCTGCTTTGGGCACACGTGTCAGGCCTCTCCACGCGCTGTGCTCCTTTGAAATTGCGTGGGAAGCCGCGTGCGGTACCTACTCACATTAGTACTCATATGCCGGCTGCGGCGGTCTTATCCGTCCACTTGTTCCTCTCGCCTTTTCCGTTTCTCTCGCCGAGATACACAAGTAAGAATGTGCGTTCCCAAAACGGGTCGAACTCAGTGGAATCGTATTGAATCAGGATTGCATGAACTCTTTTGCATATGATTGAAGGTATACTGCCTTGCACGGCGCAGACGCAACCTCTAGCACAAGAATTCCAAGAAATGATCGAGTGGATCACCCAGAACCTGGTGAGTGCGGGCGCATCTTGCAACGAGCAGTGTTTGCGGTGCTGTTGCTCAAGCTGCGCTGTTGGCCGACTTGGAAACAGGTGTGCAGTGGCGGCCTATCACCGGAACGTGTGTGTGTGTGTGTGCAGGTGCCGGTGTCCTCGGAGTATGCCGGACGTCCACTTTTTGTTGTGCTGCAGGTCTCCAATTCTGCCCCTGCCCTTGTATCGCCTCGCAGTAGGGCTTGGGCTCCGCTGGCTGTGGGGGCTTCCGGGGACTCGGGCAGTAGGGACTCCCGCTGGCTGTGGGGGCTTCCGGGGACTCGGCAAAGTAGGGCTTGGGCTCCGCTGGCTGTGGGGGCTTCCGGGGACTCGACAGTAGGGCTTGGGCTCCGCTGGCTGTGGGGGCTTCCCGGGGGACTTCCGGCAGTAGGGCTTGGGCTCCGCTGGCTGTGGGGGCTTCCGAGGGGACTCGGCAGTAGGGCTTGGGCTCCACTGGCTGTAAGGGCTTCCGGGGACTTCCGGCAGTAGGGCTTGGGCTCCACTGGCTGTGGGGCTTCCGAGGGGACTCGGCAGTAGGGCTTAGGGTCCACTGGCTGGCTCCGGGACTCGGCAGTAGGGCTTGGGCTCCGCTGGCTGTGGGGGCTTCCGGGGACTCGGCAGTAGCGCTTGGGGGATCTCGGTAGCTTATTTCACACCCCTTTCCTTCACTTTTGGCTTTTCACAGCAACATATGCGGGTAGGGTACAGAAGAGCTGTGCTTGGGCCCACAGGACCTGATGGATTGCCTTCTGACTGGAGATGGCGAGCGCTTTACCACCCTGCTGGGGAAGGACCCTTCGAAGAGCCTCCTCCAGGACATCCCCAAGCCTGTTCAGAAGGTGACGGAAACAGCAAGCTTCGCGGTACGTTATGTCTCTTGAGCCCAGGTGGTTGTCACAGATATGTACCCTGTCATGGGGCATAATGTGGCGCCTCAGCATCGTAGGGATGAGGTGGTGGCTCACGGAGGTGTACCCTGTCATGGGGCATAATGTGGGCGCCTCAGCATCGTAGGGAGTCCTATTGCCGCTCTGCTTGAGTCCTATGGCGGCTCTGCTTGAGTCCCATGGCGGCTCTGCTTGAG
>LGRX02009923.1:0-28655 GCA_001247695.2 Cymbomonas tetramitiformis | reverse complement strand
GTAATCACTCACTTTTAAGAAAACCCGACGTTAAGAAAGCAGCCAGCGTTTGGGGGGGGTACCCAACTCGATGCGTACGGCTGGCTGGCTTTTTCGGCTAAGAAAATTCCCGAAATGAGCAACCTTTGTGCTGGCGCCGCAGGCGATTTTTCCTGAAATTGTGGCCGTTTTAAGCGTTTATCAATGAAAATTTAAGAAAATAGCTGGCTAATTGAAAGAAAATGGCTTACTATTCTTCGAGTTCTCTTATGACGCTGACGCTGGCGGGGGTACCCAACTCGATGAGTACGGCTGGCTGGCCCAAAATCCTTGTTTTCTTAAATATGGGCGATTACTGTATCGCACTTTATACATCAGCCAGGGCTGGCCATCTGCAGGGACGGTGACCCGATGCACTTCTGGGAGCCCGTGGTTGCTGCCGGGAGGGAAGATATATATAGGCAGCCCTGACCGGGATTCCCGGTGCAGGCCCCTATGACAGATCACTAGGCCAACACTGGACTGCTGACTGATCTATAGGTTCGTACTGTGACACACGCTGGGTCACAGGTAGGCTAGATTCCGAGACCGTCCGAGACCGTTCCGGGTCTAGCTTAGGGTTTATTTATCTTATTGAGTTTATCCACACACAGTACGGGACTGTCTGATATCTGGTGTACTAGGATATTCCGGTAGGGTGCAATTTTTACTTGGAAAGAAATAAATTAACTTCTAGGGTACCAAAATTAATCGTGGAGGTCCATAAATAAATTTGTTGCGCTATCAGGATATCTCTTTATGATAGCGAGGATGATTTGGAGGAGGACATCGTGGGTTTGATTGGCACGTTCTTATTGTCTTTATCGTCATGTCAAGCAGTGCCACTTAGACTTGCGGTACGCATCAAGGAGACGTACACCTCGTATCTCTCGAAAGAGGGCATGGCGTGCATTGACGCCATCATCGCCATGAACCACGGATCTCAACACTTATCTACGCTACACGCCGAAGAAGTATTGGGAGTCGTCATAGTAGTTGGAGCAGAGTTGTGGTGCAAAAGCAAGAGCACCTGGAGAGTGGGAGTGAAGACAATCCTTTGGGTATGAGGGAAGACGGCATCGACGAGGATAATTATGTCGGCGCAAGAGGTTGACGCGCAAGAGGCTGGTATCAGGTACAGTAATCACTCACCTTTAAGAAAAGAGGAAATTCACGCCAGCGTATTCTTACATAGTAGAGTTATTGAATATGGGGGCGACGTATTAAATATGCGGGAGTTTGGAAAAACGCTGGCCGTTTCCTTAACGTCAAGTTTCCTTGACGGTGAGTGATTAATGTAGGATTAATTTGGTAACAACAGCCATTTTTGCACCGGACCAAAGCTGTGAGGAGAGGTATGAGCGGAGGGGCTGACGGACAGAGGGGCTGAGTGGAGAAGCTTAGCGGAGGGCTGATGGCCAAAGCTTTGAGCGAAGGTTTGAGCGGAGGGGCGGAGAACAAATGAGAGGAGCTGCTAGTGGAGGGCTGATGAGCGAAACTATGATCGGAGGGCCGAGCGGAGCTTTACGGTGAGAGCTTGGTCAACTCAACTCACCTCGACTCGACTCAACTCAAATCGACTTGACTCACAACATCAGCTCACCTCAAATCAAGTCACCTCATGTGAGCTCGCCTCAACTGACGTCAATGGCACTCACGTCTTAAATGCTTTGATTTTGCAGGCAGGTGGAAGACGTACGACCGGACATCCAAGCCGCGGAGGGAAATGCTACACATGGAGACCGGCATGCTAATAAGCGCCGATGTGTGAGAGAACCCACTTTTGAGGAGGACGGTGTTCAGGAGAATGCGACTCTCACACGCGAGGCGGCGGAAAGTCTATCGGATCGCGTAGAAGCGATTAGGAAAACCCTACAAGGAAGAGCATCGCGGGAGAAGAACCCGTTGAAATGGAACTCATGAGGTACGAACCTTCAAAATCCTAGTTAGCTTTTTGAAATCAAAGTTGTCGCTGAATGCACCTTGACACGAACTACGAAAGGGCGACTCGGATTTGATGGTATGATGCGCAGGAGAATATATTCTTTTGGGATTTGATGTGCAATGCCCTGTGTTGTGGGAAACCTTCGATATGAACACTATGGATGAGACAATGGTCAAGCGTGTATGGGCGGATGGGATGCAAGCGGCATTGGGAACAGATCGCGAGCAGGGAACATATCAAACATTTATGTCGTACGGCCAACACTCAAAATTTCCATCGGCCAAATTTCGGCCATCCCGGCCAAAATCCAAAATTACCCGCCGCAGGCGTAAAATTTAATTTTATGTATGGCAATATCATAAAAATCGCAAATTTTCGGGGGAATTTTCAAAATTTTACATAATTCGTTTCGGCCAACAAGCAAAAGCAAACTCGGCCAAACCTCGGCCAAACCTCGGCCACAGCCCTCATCGTACGGCCACAGACCGGCCATAGGGGGTTGATATGTTCCCTGATCGCGAGGTGGAAGTGAATACGCTGGTTGTTGGTACATCTTTCAGCACAGTTAGCTTTCGTGGTTCGAGAGTGAACGAATGTTTGTTGGATGAGCATATTAACTTGGCGTTTGCCTTGTTAGGCAGTGCACGCAAAGAAACTTTGTTTTTTTATTCGTATACGATCTTTACGTCCCTATCCCCAAACCACCGCATTCTTAAGGAAGAATGGAGTAACATGAAGAACCCGTTTGAGGACCGCAAGGTATGGGTATCGCCGGTACACTTTCCTGGAGGCATCGGACATTGGATTTTGGCAGTGGTGCTTCCACAAGAGAAATGTATCTTTTTATTGGATTCGATGTGGGGAAATACAAGGTCTCCATCAACCCGGTTGAAGGACGAGACAATCATTTGAGTGCGGAACCTTATAAATGTGATGTGGAGGGCAGGCGGAAATGACATGGACATCGCACAGACCTACACATGGAAAGCAGTGGACCACGCTCTCCAAAGAGGGGTGGATTCGTTGCGGGATGTGGATCATAATTTACGCAGAAATTGTTTCGAGGGGGAGCTTGTTTGTTACAACTTCAATAACGAGTTTGCAGATCGCGGAACGGAGGAAAATCTTGACCATGCTTTTTATCAATCAATTCCAAGATGCATTGTCGGCAGAGTGAAACGGACCAACCATTGTGAATAGGAATGTTCAAGGCACATATTGTGTTGGCATGCTTTAGTCTCCATTCAGTCTCATGGGAGTATTCTGACAAATACTACGAGCAATTTTCGCGGGATGCGCCATTTGGTGACGCTAATGCACTCCATGTGCCCATCCCTTCTACAAGAGGGTGCCGTATGAGTTCCTTGAGGGCTGGTTGTTATAACAACTCCAATCCGATGCATATGATTACACATGCATAACTCTTTTGCATCGGGGGTATGCGCAAATTTCTGGTTTCGGGATATCGGAACAGTGCTTAGTATTCTGAGAAATACTACCGGGACAGCCTATAACATGCGTACCACTTATCTTTTTTGGTCCAAACTTAACTCATACATCCGCGTTGATGTGATCTACAAAATGGACCCCGACCTTTTTCCGAGATTCTCTCTTGATTTTTCTCAAATTGGCCTTGGGACGAACAGGGTGAAATCCTGCAAAAATATGGCAATTTTGCCCTAAAAAACACTCGATTGGTGAAGTGCATGGTGCTGGTAAACAGAGAATGCGCAAGGGTTGGGTTATGTATCGCTTTTCTATGTAGGTTTGGGTCCTAATCTCGGGTTCGGCGTGGATAGATTGTACCTAGCCCACCATATACTATTTTTCGTCTTAATATTTGCTCATAGTATTCTGGAGAATACTGAATGCCGTTTTAGTATTTCTACAAATACTAAGACTGAATGGACATTACTGTTATGTGTACGATCATTATGTGCATGACTGCACATGGCCATTGCGGAGTAACTAGCCATTATTTATAATTGATGCACTTGTGGGGAAGATGGGTAGGAATATATGAGTTTATCGATGTTATAAGGATGACCGTGACATAAGTATGTGTGGGCCTATAGCCCCGACTACACGCTGATAATGGGTTCGCAGCCCAAGGTGTGTGGACCATCCTTTGTGGCGGGCCAAGGGGATTCCAAGCGAGGGCGCCTACGATCTGATTCTCTTTAGCCACACTCTACACGCGGGGGGAGTGTCGTTTGTAATGGGTCAAAGCGGCGATAATGGGACGAATGCTCCTACGAAGGTGGCACCTCGGGAGGAATGCTCGTCATGCCGCGATTAAAGTTGCTAATTTGGTAAAGGAAGGGGGGAGGTGGGTAGGGTAAAAATGACTTTTGGAGGTCCTAAAATGTCTTTTGGAGGTACAAAACTGACTTTGGAAGGTACAAAAATGACTTTTGGAGGTACAAAGATGACTTTTGTAGATACAAAACTGACTTTGGGAGGTACTAAAATGCCTTTTGGAGGTGCAAGAATCACTTTTGGAGGTACATGAGTAACTTTTGGAGGTTGAAATGACTTTTGGAGGTACAAGAATGACTTTTGGAGGTCCAAAAATGACTTTTGGAGGTACCATAAGGAATTACCGCCACGATTTAACTGTCCCGAATTACTTGTGACTGTGACACACTGAACACGTCCCAGCGCGTCACAGGACGTCTTTCGCGTCTGAAATGACTGACGCGAATTGATGTCATGCGACATCGTTTCGAGCTCCGGGAAGGTCACATCACGCCATGTGGACATCCAACTTCTAATTTCATCGGTTCCATCGACACTCACGGTTGCCCAAACAGTTCCTCCACACGTCTCAAATTATCCTACGTGGACACCTCAATCGTGTTGCTCATCAGTAAAGTGTAATTTAAATACCAAAAAAATGCTCTCCGGATGCCGAATGCGGGATGCCGAGGCTGAGGGTAAAATGTCACTCTAGACTTTTTACCCGCAACTCTTGTTTGCACTTTCGATTTTGCTCGTTCACTCCACTGGCGCGTTCATATTCATGGGAATTGGAATAGGTGGAAATGCTGGAAATGGCACAGTGACATGTTCGTACTGTCACGTGTCATATCCGGTGTGTCATCTTCGGTGACTCTGCTTGTGTCAGTCAGGGTATTTATTACCTTATGTTATCTATTATTGAGTTCGTTCTATCTCGCCGGGAGCGTTCTCCCCGTGGCTGCTGTACTGTTTCCAACAGGTTATGGACCCACTTTACGCTTGCGTATTGCGATTTTTAGCGTGAATTTTCACTTCGTGTTCGCTCTATCTTTATTTTGAGCGTAGCCATCTTTATCGCGGCCTACGGAGTCTGATTCTCGCTTTCGCTTGGGCGGTCCGGCAGTTACGGGAATTTACGGCTGAGTGGTATCGGCATTTTATTCGCGCGTTCGCTTGCTTTGACAGATCTTTTTCCGTGATGGCTCTCGTAGATATTTTGTCCGATGGGGAGCTTCATGCTCTTTTGCTGTCATGCGACGAGAAATTGGGGAAGGTTTCATTCTCAAAACGCGCTCAGCTCATTTCCTTGTGCCAAACCCAAGCTAAAGCGCTCGCTCATTTTAGGAGTGCCCCGCAGATTTTGCCGCGACCCGGGACAGTTTTGGAGCCGATTATTTTGGAGATAGTTGTTTCAGAGGGCGCAGGAGTTGGTGGTGTGCCTTCCGGCAATTTTGGCGGCTCCGAGGTTTCGTTCTGTGAGATGGGCATTGGCAATGGGCTGGCAGTTTTGGACACCCGATCTATTTCTTCGCAGGTCACTACCACTTTACCCTCGCCTAGGGCTTCTAGAGCGAGTAGCGTGCGCGCACGGGCCCCTCCTGTGCGCCACGAAGTTCATTATCTTCATCACCATCATGGCCCGACTGTATACTCTTCTGTGGACCCTGGGCATGAGAATTTTGGAGCTAGTGAGAGTGAAGATGAATCGGAGTACCCTCTTGGGTATTACGATGAGTCTGACGACGATTGTGGGGAGTTTGATGGCCACTTGGCCTCTCCGCAATTTTGCCCTTCACAATTGGCACAGGCTCCTACCTTGGGCACAGGTTCCCAAGGGGAGTCTCATGGCGGTGTTTTGGACGTGGAAGATATCTTCCGTTGAGCTGGTACGGCCCCAAATCAAATTGTCCTTCGGTCCGCCCGGTCCAAACTACAAAATGCCCGAAAATTTTAATCTTAAGTATGGGAAAATGCAAAAATCGTAATTTTTTCATCAAAATTTTAGAAGTTTGCGCCAAATTGGTTCGGCCCCAAAGCAATTTCTCTTTCGGCCCCTCTTCGGCCCGGGCCTCATTTTGGCGACTCAGTTCGGCCCGGGGCCGGCCAATCGCGGTAAGATATCTTCCCTGGTTTTGGACGTTGCAGCAGCCGATTTTTTCCCGCCAACATTTATTTCGACTGGTAATGCTTCGCTCTCTTCAGGGCGCGTTGACCCAGTTCACGATGACAACGACGATGATGAGTCCTACCCCTACCCTTCCGACGATCACGACGGGCACGACTCTGGTGGTGCTTACGAGGACGAGGCTGACCACTCCGGTTACGGTTCTGGAGACCACTACGACTCTGGGTCTGGTGGTGCTAGCGGCAGCTCATACGGGGGTTATTCTTCTGGTTCATCTTAATTTCTAAACGGACGGGCAGGGCTTTTACTTCGGTGTTTCGACCACTAGCTGAGTTGGGATTGTCTTCGTATATCCTAGATTCTCGTTCTGACCACTTGCGGACAGCTTGCCCCAGTAAGTCGAACCTTTAGGCATTTAAGTCCTCTCAATTTTGTTCGCAGTTGATGGCTACAAGCTAAGCCGACAGGCAGCTCCGATCTTGGTTATTTTCTTCATCCCATGAGCAGACAGGCGGCACTGTATTAGCTGCTGACCACTAGCCGGCAAGAATTTGCCTTAGAAACCTTTCCGTGTGAGCTGAGCTGACTAGCTGAGTGTTTATCCAGCATCCTCTGTTCATTTCTTTTCACTTGTGATCATGACTAGCTACGAGACTTATAACATTCTCATTAGATGTAAACTCTAGTAGCTAGGGTGGTGACTTTCACAAGCTGTAGATTCACCTCAGATGAGGTGGTGTGCTGGAAATGGCAAAGTGACATGTTCGTACTGTCACGTGTCATATCCGGTGTGTCATCTTCGTTGACTCTGCTTGTGTCAGTCAGGGTATTTATTACCTTATGTTATCTATTATTGAGTTCGTTCTATCTCGCCGGGAGCGTTCTCCCCGTGGCTGCTGTACTGTTTCCAACAGGTTGTGAATTGGAGCGCGGCTACTGCATTTCTAGAAACTCGCAAGGATATAACATGGTATACGTTTAAGTGACAGGGTGTGCGAAACGCTTGAACACTGCCCTCTTTATCGCTAGCGTCGCATTATGTTCAACGGGACCGCTCGCTTGCGAAGCACGGCTGCTTCGCACGCTTGCTAGACGTTGCCACGTGCCAAGACGAAAGCGTGCTAACACGCTTATGGCGGGAGACCACAACTTTTGCTTGAACTTGAAGTTGCTCGAAGAACCGTCGAAAAACTCCTGGAGCAACTCTATTGACATTCATGTTTTCGTTACAGGTGGACAACACAAAAGATCTGAACGTCCAAGAACCTATAGTGCGTGCTTACAACGGGCGTCAGCTGAACAGTGGAGCTTGGGAATTCAAGTTTGAAGTCTCGCGTCTTTGAAACCCTTTTTTATTAATTGGTTTTAATCTTAATAATTAGATTTCATTCGCCTGTAATGCTGCCGCGTGGACCTCATTATCCAGCGTGCCAATGTTGATCCAATCACAATGTTTTTGCGCGTTCTATTTTCATCGGCTGAAAAGTGATTTCGTCATGACCGAGCCTCTGACTGCATCGTGCATGAGCATTGTCATCTCTCGGAATGCAATTGTCACTGTCGCGATGACGCTAACTAGTTTGCTTCGATGTCGATTTTCCATTAGTGACGCGATCAGGTATATGCTGCTGACGGGGAGTATATACGTAAATGATTGGAGCAGAAACGATTAATAATTCCGGGCAGCCCGGGGGAAGCGGTAATATCTTATGAAAGATGACTTTTGGAGGTACAAAAATGACTTTTGGAGGTAAAGAATGACTTTTGGAGGTCCAAAATGACTCTTTGGAGGTTCAAAATGACTTTTGGGTACAAAAATGACTTTTGGAGGTATAAAAATGACTTTTGGAGGTATAAAAATGACTTTTGGAGGTATAAAAATGACTTTTGGAGGTACTAAGAAGACTTTTGGAGGTAAATAAATCACTTTTGGAGGTTCACAAATGCCTTTTGGGTACAAAAATGGCTTATGAAGGTACTAAAATGATTTTTGGAGGTACAAAAATGACTTTTGTAAGCTTAGTAGTGATCACAATAATTTTTGGAGCTCTTAAGACCGAGTGCTTAAATTTTTGGACCTAGGGTACCCTACAAAGATATATAATGCCAAAGATACGTTATATAAAGTGAATAAATTGTATTCTTTCATTTTTGGACCCACTTTTGGATCCAAAAATCGAGGTCCGTGATTTATATCAAAACATATAATTTTGGAGATATACCTCCAAAAGTAATTTTTGGACCTCCAAATGTCAGTTTGGTAGGTAAAAAAGTTATTTTGCACTACAAAAATAACTCGGTTGGCATTTTTGGATGCAAAACACGATTTTTGGAGGTTTTGATTGCAAAATTTTGGAGGTACAACAATGTCATCGTAAGTAGGACCCTCACTCCCGGACATACTCCAGTATGGAACAAAGGAATTGTGATGTGCATATAGTATCGGAAGCCTTTGCTTATTTTCTAGGTTGTAGCATGGCTTTTTGCCAAGGCGATTTGTTCTTCCAGGTACATGAACAAGCGCTCATCTAAAATTTCGGGGCAGAAAATCGTAGCCGTGGGATCGAAAATTCAGGGTTTCGGCCTCAGGGTATTAATTTTCATGGCCGCAAAAATCAAAATTTGCGCTCGGAATGTTGCGAAGAAAAACCAAACGGGTAAATCAGAAAAAAAAAAATCGAGCGACTGAGATTCACGATCTGCGATTTTCCGCGTTTCTGAACCGTTCATCGATATCTAGCGCCGTTGCATAAAGAAAATGCTATCTGCCTCGAAATTTCAGATGAGCGTTTGTACCTTTGCATCCCAAATTCATGCAGGCAGAAGTTTTCGGAACGCGACACGGTAAGTATTCATGCTAAGGTTGTTGTTTTCTACTGGAGACCCATTAAGGTTATGCCGTCAGCACTTCTATTAATTTATGAATGCTATGCGTTTAGGTTTAACTAGTTTCGAAAAGACTTCGTGTGACGAAACATCTCACCTTAAATGAGAGGGAGTTTCCGAAGGAGAGGCTATTTTTCGAAATTCCAACTCTCACTTAATGCTCCTCCTGCTGTAGGATCGATTTCCTATTTGATACGGAAGGCAAGTTTCACCGACATTCAACGAAGTTTTCGTCCTTACCTGGCTACTACGCTAAGACGTTTCTTCATTCACTTACAAAGAAAAAAGAACCACACGCTATGGCTACCAAGCCAAACAGCAGAGTTGGCAAATGAATCAGTGGCGCTCGAGAGGCACGGGGAGCGAAATTCCTATCGCACATCAAGCGTGCCAGAAAGCGGTCGGCACAAAAGAAATATATGTGAATCCCGGAAGGAGATCGTATTTACAATATTTACAAGATCGTAAACCGTGTACACTGAATATTCTTGAGCTAACACGACTTGAGAGTGCGCGGCCTTTCGTCATAACACTGCTCCAAGAGACTGTCACCTACCGATTGTCGGCGCATACAGAAAGTGAGGGGCTTGAGGCCAGCAAGCTAGCTTATCAGAGATGGAGGAGTTGAAGCTCCCCCTAGTGATTTTGCAAGTAACTCTTAGCGGAGTGGTACTTCCTCACGGTTTTGTTGGTGTTGTGCCCGCTCCACTTCACCTCCATCATTTCTAAAACATCGCTTGTGGGACTTGCCCTTGCTACGCAAGTCAAGGCGGAAAAGCTATCGGGGCTGCACTGGCGTGGAAAGTCGTCCTCATCATCGTCAAGACCTCCAAAGGCTAAACAGCGTTCCACTTGGCTCAGTGTGGGTATGGGAGCGCTTCCACTTCTTCTCTGTCTTGTCACGTAAGGATACGGCTGATCATCCTGTGATTACAAAGACAGTGGAACAGGGCAGATGCAGCAACGAATTCAGTGAGATAGTGGGCGCAGCCGGCAAGGTTGAAAACGGTTTCCGTATCCAAGTACTAACTAGATCGAAACCCATACAAACACTGCTAAACATGGAATATTGGTCCACTTTCAAAACATCGCTCAGCACATATCTACTGGAGAAGAAAGATAGGGAAACGCCTCACTGCTGCAGGCCTGCAAGTGCAAGTGAGTTGTGTGCGGGTGAGAACGTGGCGACGACCTTTTCATCAAGCGAGGCTTTCCCTGCATCACTTGTTCTCACAGGACTCGCACTTTGATATATCTTGTTCATAAACGCGTTGACATCGGCAAACCTCGGCTTGAAAGCTGAATGGCGACATTCAGTTTGACCGCGCATCCCTAGCGATAGCGCCGAATACCTCGACGCTCGGAGGGTCTAAAAACTATTAAACTAGCAATATGTATGCATATTCCAAAGCTCGCGGCGTAGAGACGATTCTAACGAGCACGTGGTAGCGTCGGGGTTTCAGGCGTTCTCTCTGAGGCGTTGTTAGAAGTTTCTCTGGTTAGACTTTGTATAAAATCCCTGGTATACAATAGCGTCGGGAGTGAAAGACGCACACATATGATATCCTTTATAACATTCTTGCGTATTCACGACGTCTCTTCAGAAACCATACGAAACATGTAGGTTTGAAGTTGAAAACTACCAAGTTGTTGGGACGAATTTACCCGTTTAGTGTGCCACCCCTTTGAAAGATATCAACAACTTTACTTTTGATTTCCTGTAGCCGACTGGATATTTAGAGACCATTTTGACTCTATCTTTTTGCTTAGCACTCACCGTCAGATATGAGTAATAAAAGTTGTGTGAAGATCTGGATCGCTTAAAGTTCAATTAAGTGACGCTAAAAGTTCTGGCCATTGGATACAACATTTTAGGCCAAATCGGACGCGATCGCCTCATTGTAAAAACAGGATACGTGGCTTATGCGCCTTGTCAAAATTTGACAGTCGGTTAACTTTCCGGCCGGATCGATACGCGTGACTGACGCACCCGAATTTGACGTGACGTGACAGACGTGACGCACCTGACCTGAGTTGGTGATTGTGACACGACTGATTGGCCACACACTCCAGTATTACTTTCGGTGCCCCATCCCCAGCACGTGACACAAGTTGCTACAGAGTGTGCGGATACACAGCAAACGAGAGGAAGTGGAACGCAAAGCAGTGTTCGTTTTGAAATAGCTGGTTTTCGACGAAATGAAGTTTCTAAAATTTATACACAAAAGCGTAACATAAAAAACTGAGAGTTTTCTGATCTGTGACAGGTGACTGGAAGTATGACAGTCACCGGGAACCGATCTGAAAACTGAGGTTTTCTAATCGGTCGGAGGCCATAAGAGCCGTCTCAGTGACTGAGAAGGCTTCTTGCCGTGTTCTGATTAACTGTGTGGAAGTGTCTCGCTGCGCGTTCCGTAGTGAGAATTTGTTCGTTGATTACGTAGCGCAGTTGAGAATTTTTATCTATTTTTGTGCGCGGAATGGAGTGGTACACGGACGCTGAGAAATGCCAGCTCAAGATTACGGAGTTGGAGGCGCGACCCCAGTATGTGGCAGCGATTATTGCTTTTGGTGAGGGAGAGGAGCTTACGCCTGAACAGGGGAAGCTGATGGTCCAAATGGGTCGCTTTACCAATCGGTTGGCGCAATTGTTGGGGGACGCGACTCAAGCGGCTGGAAAGCGTGGGCGCCCTTGGGAAATGCCTGTGGACCTGGAGAACTTTCCAGGGTCTGATCGTGTGGAGCTGACCAGGGCCACGAACGAAAAGGACAAGGACAAGGGGTTGCGCAAGCAGTATGCTGAGGTCCAGCACCACTACGTCGCTCACGTCACGACGGTGGCGGCGGTGAAGGACGTTCAGCAATTGGTGGTGGGTTTGGAGCTGCCTGAGGACGCGATTAGGGCCCTTGAGCGTGTAATGGACCTGGCTGAGAAGGGCAGGGAGCGAGCACGAGCTCGTGCCAAAATGTTGGCAATGGTCAGCGACAAGGGGCCTGAGTTGGGTTGGCCGATGTGCGAGAAGTTGGAGTTGCGCTCGTATGTTGACAACGAGGAGGAAGACAAGGCGATGCGAAAAGCCGAGAAGTTGGTGAAGGCGGAGAAGCAGGTGGCTGCTGCTGCAGCAAAACAGCGCGACCAGCCGAGGGGGAATTCAGCAGGGGAGCGTTTTTCTTATGAACATCCTGTTGTGAATGTACCTTCCCCTCCTATGCCCCAAGATGGTGTGAGGATCCAGTGCTGGAATTGCCGCCAATGGGGGCACCACCAGAACGACTGTACCCTGCCTCGCGGTGCTGGTCGTGGCCGTGGACGTGGTGGATTTTGACCGTGTGGCCATGAGTGCCGTTGGCCATGAGTGCCGTTGCCGTACGTCGGCGTGTGATCGCAATGAACTTTGGTCTGTGCGGAATTGCCAGACGTAGGAATGAATTTTGAAGAACCCTAATTTGTATGGCGTGATGCCGTTGTAAGCGAGCACGAGTCTCGCGTGGTGTGAATTGTGCGAGTTTTTGTTTGAGTGCTTTTCAAGTTTCTTAATTCTTGCCGGGCTTGCAGCGGCCGAGTTTCCATTACAAATGTGTCATTTGTCGGCTCTGTAGCCGTAGCCGATTAGAAAACCGGATTTTTCAAAGAGGGGGACAATCTAAAGATTTTTCCCCAATACATAAAAATGATTTCCCGTGTGTCGTGGTCGTGGTCGTCACACTTTTGTTTCAGTACGTGGTCGCCAGGTTTTATGTGACATGAGACGCAGTCCGCAAAGCTCCCAGAACGAAAGTTGGTGACACTCACACTGTCATGAACGTCGCCTGTATGGCTGGCCGTGGCCATGGCCGAGCTCCGCAGGGGATTCGGTCGCTTACTTCACATTGGGTGGGGGGTATGGGGGGCCTGGCCGGCCGAGCCCCGGGATGGGCCGCTTACTTCACTTTTTGGGGGCGGGGGGAGGGGGGAGGGGAGGCTCCTCCCCCCTCTCGGGCTGGCCGAGCCCCGCAAGGGATTCGGCCGCTTACTTCATTACGGGCGATGCCCGCCGCAAACCGCGAAAGCTCCGAGAATGAAAGTTGGTGACAAGGTCACGAACGTCGCGGCGTGTCACAGTATGAGTATGCCGAATAGGTTGTTCGTGGCATGAATGTCGCCGCTGAACGAAACACTCCGCTAGAGACGCTCGTGTTGTGGTATTTGTATTTATATATGTGTAATTTCATTTTGGCAATCGTGATACAACCGTGTTCGGCGTGACCCCCCCCTCAGAGTGGAGACTTACGGCGTAAATACGACGTAAATACGCCGTAGTTCACTGTCGAGGAACTCGTATTTTTTGCCGTATATACGCATACGTTACGCCGTATACCGTATTTTACGCCGTATATACGCCGTATTTACGCGATACGGTGATTTCTCGACACCGTAACCGTATTCGCCGTAAGCCGTAAGTCTCCACTCTGACCCCCCTTTAGGCTATTCGACATTGTGTAATTGCATATTGATACAGGAGAGGAGACGGGAGGGTCCAAAGCACCGCGCCTTCATATGGCTCCCCGGGGTAAATTAATTTAAGTCGCTACGGGGCGAGACTTCAGACTAGAATTAATGAGAAGTTCAAGGTTTAGTGGACGAAACGTAAATGCATTTATGATCATAAATGCATTTACGAATTCGTAAATGCATTTATGATTTATTCCCTGGAATATTCTGTCGCGTGGCAGATCGACTGCTTAGGATATGCTCGTCGCGTGGCAGACGAAATCGTAAATGCATTTACGATAATAAATGCATTTACGAAATAGTAAATGCATTTATGATTTCGTAAAATGCATTTATGATTTCATAAACACGCGTTTCGGGCGGGGGTATCATCACGTTGTCAGCAAATGCCGAACGACAGCGACATCGACAACGACACTGCATGAAACTGCAAGACATTGTTCGCGTGTCGCGTGGATTTGAACTTCAAAAGAAATCGCGACATCTCGGGTCGCTCGGAAAAATTCCTAATCGATTTCACATTTCACATCTGGCTGACGTTGGCTTACGAAATCATAAACACGTTTTGCCAAAAATCATAAATGAGAAGTTCAAGGTTTAGTGGACGAAGCGTAAATGCATTTACGAAACAATGTCATCACAAAAATTACGCGGTCCAGATGAGCTGCGTTTGTATCGATTGCAACACCGAGTCATTTGCTTTCCCGAACACTGCCAAGAACTTCGGGCCCGTGGAGGTACAGTCTGAGCTGAATTGGCGCAAGAAGACTTGTATCTATGTATGACGGCTCTGCTTCCCCTATGAACGAAAGCCAATTATTGAGAATATACGGACGAGGCGTGCTATAAAAAGTTCCCAATGTTGCTTGGGTGGTAGTAATCTCTTGGTTCTTTAAAACCCGTTGATACGTCACGTCTTTGTTAAGGGTGGTTCTCAAATTATCTAATACTGTTGCTATTGTACTCAGACTTTGCACACCACTCGACACCTGTATACCACCGCAGTACACCTCCATTCTCATAATAAGTTTCTCTAAACCATTTGGCAATGTCAGAAACAAGTTGTCTGCTGCACCGCCGGCATTGGTAAACGCTATCGGTGTCGTACAAGAACCCTTGCAATGCATACTAAGGCTCTTCATATTTACTATCGAATTGGCAGGGAGATTTAAAGTTATGGTTGAATACCTGGAGGCCCTAGTCAAGTTAGTGGTTTCGAGACGAAAGTAGTTGGTACTGTACGACGACATTTTAGACAGACCGTATGCCAAACTCATTGGTAAGCTCATTTTTGTATAATATATATATTATAAAATATCGGAGAGACCCACTGGTGCCAATTCTTCCACTTTGATGCTCAGTGAATAATTCACGCTACCGTCCGATGCTTGAGTATCTGCTGCTAAAGGAATTAATCGTGCTTTTGCGTCCGTAAGTGTTACTCTTATATATGTGAACTGCGAACCTTGAATTTCAATCGCAAAATTCTCGTTCGGGTCTATGTACCTTATGAAGTCTGTCGTGGTGTCATTGGGCAGCAGTATTTTTGCGAAGCTGTCACTGCTTATCATCTCATCTGTGTTGGTAAACGTCGAAAGATTGGTCGATTCTATATTGTGTGTTGGCAAAGAAGTCACTCTAAGGTAGATTGCGTCGTTTGTCTGAAGATTGCACGGGTATACCGATTCAAACACGGTATTAGCTGTTGCGATTTCAAATAGGTCTATGAGATTGTTAGGGTTTGAAATCGGTATGGGGATTTCACTGTACGAGCCGGGTCAAATCATATATCGTCATGGGCGAAAATGCTCCACGACGGGATTTGAACCCGTGACGTTCGCTTCTCTAGTGCGACGCTCTAACCAACTGAGCTACGCGGAGGATGATGATCCTTTCGCGCATTTCAGTGGTACTCGTACAGATCGGACTGTTACAGATCGATGATCGACCATGCGTGTGACATCGACGACGACGTACCAACATCGCGACTGCGGGCGTCTGTCATCTTTCGATCCGTAACATATCTCCCCTCTTTAAAGTGTCGTGACCTCACGACATTCGTGTCGAGTTACTTTTCAGAGGTCCGACCTCAGATGTGATGACGTGGCAGCCAACCTTGTCCGCTCGTACCGGGGGTTGTGTGGAATGTGTCCACGTCATCAGCGCGGGTCACATCGTGCCCATGCATACGCGATCGTAGCGCAGGTCACATCACCGTGCCCGAGCATACGCGATCTTAGCGTAGGTCACATCGTGTGCCTTATGCCGTTACATCTGAGGCGGTTTCCGAACCGTCGCTTCGATACCAATGTTAGGGTTTGAAATCGGTGCGGGGATTTCACTGTACGAGCCGGGTCAAATCATATATCGTCATGGGGCGAAAATGCTCCACGACGGGATTTGAACCCGTGACGTTCGCTTCTCTAGTGCGACGCTCTAACCAACTGAGCTACGCGGAGGATGATGATCCTTTCGCGCATTTCAGTGGTACTCGTACAGATCGGACTGTTACAGATCGATGATCGACCATGCGTGTGACATCGACGACGACGTACCAACATCGCGACTGCGGGCGTCTGTCATCTTTCGATCCGTAATAGAGATCTGAAACGGTTCTCAGTCCTGCAGTGGTTTGATTCACTCGTCCACCTAGAATTTGGTCTACATCGTTATACTTCCCCGCAGTCGATACTGTAGCGTTTAAAGCGGCGTCTAAGGCGCTGCCAGGAAGAGCAATTAGATCTCCACTGACAGAGAAAGCGACAAATTTAACGTTTGGAACCGCTGTACCTAATGTAATTTTGAATTTGTTCTTATAATTTACATCGCTAGGGCCTCCATTGTAAGTGACCGTCACATTACCAGCATAGGCGAAAAGCTCAATTAATCCATCCTTTATTTTATTTTGTAAATCAGTGGTCAATTGGGACAATTGTGTGTAATTGGCGTAGTCGATCTTTACTTCATACAATTTATCATCAGCGATGTCACCAATGTAAAATATGCCGTTGGTCGCATTAACGGAATACCAAGTTTTGGCACAACTGAAAGTGTTCAACACTAACCTTAATTTGGATTGCGTCCTATAACTTGTTAATTGAGTCGGGATGTTCATTTGTAGCACCCGAGCGTCGCCGTTACTGTTATCCTCGCTCGAAAGGAACAATGTGCGCGTACTAATCACACTCATTTTCTATATTAATATAACTATTATCTTTTATTGAGATATCAGAATCTCGCTCTAAAGGCGTTGGTTCTTCAAGGTTTCCGCTATATAAATCATCATAGAATTGCGGTCGTTTAAGATAATCATCTACAATGAGTTCTATATATGTTTGTTGCAAATCCTGATATTGTAGTTTGGCTGTACGTATCAGTTCTTCACGATTCATTTGATATTAATATTATAACTCAGAAAAATTGGGTGTCCCAAACTGAAACTTATATTTCTATATAAGATATTTCACTTTGGGACAGTATTAATTAGTTCTCGTATAGTTGCTGATCCTCTGCAGCGCGTCCTGTTGCTTGTCGTATCATTTCTGTGATTGGATCATATATGGGAACCTTTGTCAATGGCTCTTGTTTGATAGGCTCCAAACCCAGCTGCGACCTTAAGTAATTCTTTTCGCTGAGGGTTTCCGTAACACCCATAACATTCATAAAATCGGTAAAGCTTACGTTGGGCGTTTCCGATAACAATATGGGTTCTAACAGTCCCTGAGTGGTCCTAAAGATACGTTCATTGCCGTTGTCAGTTGGAGCATAGTAACCCAAATACCCGCCCAAAGCTGAACCCATCATACCGTTGGCAAAGCCATAACGAGACCTTGCCGTACTGACTCGCGTAGATGCAGCGGTGAATTTGAGTACATTTGCTCTACGCTATGCAATTTCGTTAAATTGTTTTCTGTACCTACTTTTGGATTGACGTGCACAATCTCATAATTGCTATTTGGATGTGGCTTTAATCGAGCTGGCAATGAAACAAGATCGCCTTCTGTTGAATACAATACTTGTTTTTCAGTGGGAGTGTTCACCGGTTTTTGAATTGGATTGATAGCGGGATTAAAATGATGTCCTTCTACATTATTCACTTCAGCTATATAATTGCTTTGTCCACCACCGTTCGAGTGACCAGTAACCGATAATTTGAAACCATTACCATATTTCATTCTGACATCGTCAAATCGTTGTTGTGCTTCTTGATATCTCGACGTGTTACGTTGCTGTTTCATCAATGTCAATAAGTTAACATACCAATCTTCCACATTTCGTCCACGTGATACGTCCTGCGTAAGTGTTTTAAGACTCGCAAACTCACTGTCACTACCTCTATATGCAATGATGACATCTCGAGTGTTTGGATTGGCCAGCGTTGTAGAATTTCTTCCCGATAAGCTACGGTCTGCGTAATAACCCGGAAGTCCCTTCAATATACCGTCAAGACGTGCTCGGTCGCCATAGCTGTATGCATAAGCAGCATTTGAAGCACGTGCATATCTGGTTTGGATAGGGTCATCTATTGTCGACACGTTTAACCCTAAGGCTTTGTTCAATGTATGTAATGGTAATTTGACAGCGTCTTGACTCAGGGCATTCGTCAATTGTGTCGTATCATTCTGACTGTACGTAGTTACGCCCTGTCGAGTCATAATTGGCGTATTTGGTGTTGATGGTGTGCGCTTGAAAACTGTGCTGCTGTTAGCAGTGCCATTACGAACAGATTTTCGCTCATCGGGAAACTCGGCATCATAAGTTAGCAACGACGATGGTCGACAGAAGACATTTGAAAGATAATCTTGATTGCACGCGATGTTCATTATAACTTAAACATCTTTTCTATTTGGTTTATTAGAAATTCGATCATTTGGGTCAGTGTATGGTGACGCATTGTCTTCTCCGGTAACATAACTAACTACTTTTCTTAAGGGGCTTTGTCGTGATTGGTTTCGAGTCCTAACACCTTTCGAAGCGAGCCCCCCGAAAACTTTTAGATCCTGCATTTCGTGTAGTTGCAATGATTCTATGGTTGCGAGTTGTAGATTTCGATTTTTCCCGGACGGCCGTGATGGACTGTTTGGATTGTAAATTGGATTTATGGTCATTGTGGTTTCGTCATCCAAAAAGTCTTTTAATTCTTGAATTTCTCTATCAACAAATGCATCTCTATCTTCACTGGCTTTAGCGATACGTGCTATTGTTTGTCTATCACGGTCCTCTTGTGTTACTACCGGTGGTCTTGTATATATATATGCCATTGCTATGTTCCTGAATATTTCTTACTAATGACTCCGATTTAATATATGGTTCCTGAAGTGTATAGTAGAATACCGCACTGTTTTGCGATGGCATCGTTACCACGTAGTTGCTTTTAGCAAGGTTTCCATATCCTTTGAAAAGCGTATTCCCACTTGAGCCGTTGGGTACTCCCATCATTTTTAGACAATTCCTTCGTCCGACTTCGTCGGTCAATATTGTTCTCATATTATCATAAACAAATAAAAGTTATGTCCCATTCTCAGATCTTTATATATAGGAAAATATATTTTCATTATCTCACTTTGGGACACTATCGTTTCTTTTTTTCAACAGTGTAATCTCTGGGTCTGGAATGTCTACAAACTCAGGAGATTCCGGTTTGTCATAGAATATCAATTCATACTTGCGCTTGCTTTTCTTGGTCTTATTCAATTTTAGGTACCCTTTCAGGGTTTTCTGGTAGTTGGGAGATTTCTTGTCACTGATGAACACATTTACCTCGTAGCCATCGTAATTTCTAGATGTCTTGGATTCAGTATTGGCTTCGAGACCCTCCTTTTTTATTTGACGTTCAGCCTTCGCAGAGGCTTTGCTATCTGCATCGGTCTTCGTACCACGAGTCTCTTTCGATGATTTCGACACGGGTCCTTGAACCTCAAGAAGTTCGCGTGGTTTGTATTTCCGGCTTAAGGTATCGCCATTACCGTCCTCAATCACGAACGCCAACCCTTTTCGACTTTTGACCTTATATACTTTTGTACTCCATTGCCTCTTCTCCTTATCAAATATTTTTTTTGTTACACGTAATCGTACGTTATCACCTGGCTTGATGTCAAGTTTTTGCAATAGTTTTGCAGTCTCGTTGCGCTTTAACAAAACCGTCCTTATCACTCGGTTCTTATTCATACTATCTGGTGGTGTATCGTTGACATTCCCTTGGTTGCCGGTCTCATTATAATTATCAACAATAGTATCAATATAATCTACCCAATTGGATTTACCTGTGGATGCAAATACTCGTTCAAGTTTGCCTTTTAACGTTCTGTTAAACCGCTCGATTTTTCCTTGTCGTGAATGGTCCTCGGCTTGAGACGTGTAATGCTTTACACCTTTCTCTTGCAACAAAGCTTGTACCTGCTTGTTTGTAAATTCAGAGCCTAAATCGGTTGTCAATGTATCCATTCCGGTTTCCTTAATCAATCTTCTCATTGCGGGCACGATACCTTCTACGTCTTCCTTCCGTTTGTCGGCTTTATCTCTGACTGTCTTGCTTTTTAGTGCAATTGCATATGCTTTATTGGTGTTAATATTCACAGCTGTTAAAATCACAGCATATCCTTTGTTCACCGATTTTTCCCTGGGCAAAAAGGCAAGATCAGCTTGTATTGATACTTTATCTACTGGCCCACATATTGGATAGTAATCTTTCCGCTTTACACGTTTAGGCTGTGAAAGTACTTGCGAGGCTTCAGTTTTCGAAATTGCGGTCTTAATCTGAGATTCTGTCACTTTATAACCTCGTGTCTTAAGCTTCTTCGTGAATGCAGCGGCACTGCTTAAACCAAATTTAGGATCCAAATATAGCTCTTGCAATCTACTTTCAGATATTGGTTTACTTGTCATTTAGTCTATATAATAGTCTTACATATAGTATACAATGCCGCACCAAATCAATGCCGACAAACTTTTGTGGTGATTATCAAAGTGTCCCATTTTCAGATCTTTATATATAGAATATTATATTTCAGTTCGGGACAAGTGTCCCATTTTGAACATTGAAAATTTATATTTTCTATATATACATATTTCAGTTTGGGACATTATCAAAAGCCACGACCTCCCAAGTGTCCCAATTCACATTACCCTTGTCGTATTTGAAGTTAAACGTCTTGGTTTCAGATCGTGTCTCCATACCTAACGGTTTGACATTCATTAGCCCACTATTTCTGTTGATAGGATGCCTAATGACCATATTGGTTAATGTGACTGACTTTTCGTGTTTACGACCAATTATCATATTTTTCATTACGTCGTGATTAACGTGTTGTAAATTATCAACACTTAATGAGAAGCCTTTAATCTTAGTCATAGCATAACCGTCAGCAAACTTTAAACTGTAGCTTTTAGGACCTGTCGAAAGAAATTCAACACACTTCCCGTGATCATTTTCAAGATCTTGTAATTCACACTTCAGCATACCTAACCAAGGTTGACGATAGGCATTTCCATTATATATGTGATAGTTTTCAGAGGTTTCACGATATATGATTGAGTCGCAGTCAAAATATAACACATTCGAAAATCCTGCAATCTCCATTAGTTCATACAATTTGATTCTACCGTAACTTGTGATAAAGGATGCAAGAACTTCATTTGTCGCAAATCTGGTGTCGGCAAATACCTCAGAATTCTCGCTAAAATTCATAAGCACCATCTCACCGTTTTCTCCTCCAACAAATTCGTACTTGCAGTGATATCGTTTATTGCTTATGGTGTTGTAAAACTCTCCTGGATTTTGCTTTACTTTGCTACTCTTAGCTTTATTTTGACGCTCCCCTAATTTGCCATATAAAATGTTTTGCATATCTTTGGAAACCTGTCGCAATCCTGGGTTATATTTGATGTTCGTCTTATCGAGCTTGACACCCTCGTGAAATTCAAATTCCTTGACAAACTCGTCAACCTCTTTGTCCGGAGGTCCTGACGCCTCGGTCTTTAACTTAAGAAACATATCGATGTAACTTGCAAATAGGTCGATAGTAGTTTCTTTCCAATGCTTTACCTCGTATATATCTATAATCGTATAACCCTTTTCAACGGCTTTGTTCAGCTCTACCGTTGTCCAAGTACCTACCATCTCATATAATGGAAACGTCAACTTGCCTGTGGTGGCATCAACGTATGGAAGCACGCCGAACTTCAGGTGCTTAGATGGTATAACTTTGCATTTGACTAACCCAAAGTAACCGTGAATGTTGCAACTGTTAAGGTCGCGTATTACTTCTGGATGACCTTTTGGGAATTTCTTCGTCTTCATAACCGAAGGATACATTGAATTGTAATCTAGATATCGCAATCGCTCATCATCTTTTACCTCGTAGTACAACCTGCCTAGATCTACTCTCCCCCCGTGATACGCCTCTCTATCAACAATCGCAGACGCCACTTTTTGACGCGCCAACAACTCTTTGCCAAATTCACACGATTTCAGTTGATCGACTTTGTCGTCCCATTCCGTCTCCCAAATATACTCGAGGTTGTAACCCGCCGATTTAATTTTCTCCAAGCGTTTCGTAGTTTGGCGATTGACTTCCCCAAAAGTCATCCCTGATTTTCGACCTTGTTGATACTGAATATCATCTTTATGGTATTTTCTAAGATCTGCGTGAAACCAACTACCGAGAAACTCGTACACTGTATTGGTGTTCTTGTCATAGGCATCGACATATGTTTGCAGATCTTTCAATTTATAGTTTCGTTTCCCCTCATAGTCACGTACAAAATATATGGAGCGTGTGTTCGTGATGTAATCGAGCCATTGATTCTCCTTTATTGATGCATTCTGCGACTTGGTCAATGATTGGAGTATACCTACCGAGTTGTTGGGCATACATCGATTTCTCCAGATATTTATGGCTAATTGTGCAACTGTTAAATAACTGAATGGGTCAAACTTATTGTCGGTTATCTTCAAGAAGCAATCTCTGAAGGCAAATACAGCACGCCGCAGAATTGTTACATCAATGTGACAATACTTTGCCAGCTCTTTCTTATTATCAAATAGGTAGCATTTGTCTCTTTTATGTTTCCACCAACTATGCAAGCGTTCGTAAGCTTCGGGCTGGAGGATGTGAGGATTGTAGTATTTTAAATCAAGGTACAGTCCGATGTAATCTTGGTTTTCCACTGTGTTAACCATATGTGGGTAATAACCCTTTGATATTTCGTTTTCAAATCCAAACATTTATGGCAGAGTGTGCAAAGGTCGAGACATAAACATATATGAATCGATGAATCGTACATTACCAACTGTTAAACACAAAATATCAGCACCGGTGTATAATATATCTTTTGGCGGCTTTCGTTGTTCTGTGATAATATAATCCACCAGAAGTCTGAAGTCAAACTTTGAGCCGCAGTGAGCAATCATTGTGTAGCCATTATGGCGGTCCAAACAAACCCAATCCATAAAATCTCCAATTGTCTTGTGAACCACACTTGTGCCATCGCAATATTGGCTCTCGCAATGGTTCACGATTAGCTTCCCATCGATACTTTGGCGGGTTTCAAAATCAAAGCATACAATCGACCCTTGTTTCAACACAGTTTTGGGCTCAACCTTTGTCATATAACATTTATGCTCATACAAATCACACACAACCTTGCAGTTAGGGCACGCTTTGTAGCCACATCTATGTTTTTCAGCTGGATTATACTTAATTGAGCAAACACCACATTTGTAAAGTTGATCACACGTAACCAATTCTTTGTGCAAATGATAGCAACTTTCATTCATAAAGCTACGGTTGCAGTCTATGCAATAATGTCATTGTTTGTTGCCCTTTGTCATACGAACAAGCTTGCTCGCAAATATGCATCTTTGTGATTTGCATTGAGTGCACGATGGTCTATAAGTCTTTCCTCTAAAGGCGTCCATACGGGTTATAGGCTCGTAATGATGTTCGTGAAGAAGAATGTGAAAACTATCATTATGACTTGAGTATTCATTATGCTCGTGGAAGTATGGTGGGTAATACATAATGGGATCACCTCCTAACCGCTCAGTGATTCCCCAAACAAATATGTTTCTGCCATAATGGCTTTCCAATGTCGGAAAGTCGCTTATGTTGGTACCTTCTGCATTGTGTTTTTCAGGTAACAATTCGAACCGAAGTTTGTTTGAGTCTGATGTAATGTTGCCTTTGTCTCCACTGACATCTCGCTTCAGTTGTTTCCATTTATTCTCACACTGGTTCTTAAGTATGACACCTTGGCTCAGCATTTTGTCAAGCTTGCGTTTTCTATCGAGCAGCTCTAAAGACTTTATTCCACAGTCGTTGCGGGATTCAATCTTGATCACACATTGCTTCAGTCGCAGTTCATTGATTGTCTTCGGTGCTGATGTGCAACGAGAACCTTTGCCTTCCGGCGGTTTGGATGCATAGTATTCTACCTCGATATCCTTCACAACCTCCACTGCTTTTTTGCTGCTTTCTTCTCCCTTTGGCGATTGCAGCATTTCTTCGAATTTCATCATCACCTCTTCACGATTAGAACCTTTTACCCATTTAGAGCTTGTGCCATCTTCAAACATCGCTCTCATTGCAATTTGCTCGATTGCTTTTGATTTCTTCGGTAGCCAATAGTTCAGACTTGATCCATTAGCTCCCTCTTTGGTTAAGAATGTTGCAAATGGCACCTTTAATCTCTCAACGTCTGTGTTATACAATTTAATATGACGTTTGGAATCTGCAACTGTGTACTTTTCCATTTCTGCAAGTCGTTTCTCTTCCTTGGATGGCAATTTGCCTTGTTTTATCCATTGCTGTCTTGTGACTTTGTCGACGGCAGATTTGCGATATTTCTTCTTGTACTCACGTATAGCTTTAAGACGATCGTCACCAGTCAGTCCCCGACCTTGCAGGTCTTCCCAATCTGCTGCGGTAAGCTTATGCCTAGCCTCTGGATTTTGTTTTCTGGATTTGGGGGGCATCTATATATTAGGTATCATTTTAAATATATTCTTCTTTTCCGCGTATCTTTCTGGCAATTCTCATCTGCTGCTTGACATAAGGACGGGCTTCTAAATTGTACACCTGCATCGCCATTGTTTTATTGCCTTGACTCATACCCCGTGTGTTCGGTCGTATAGGTGGTTTAATCTTTTGAATTCTTTTTCCAACTTCAGTCGTTGGTCGTTGATACACAGGTTGTCCCGTTGTTGTACCAGATGTTGTGCTTTTCGCCGGTAGTCGGTGGTCTATCAACTTTGGCGCAATTCTACGAGGGGCTTGTTTCGGCAATGCATCATCTTTGATAGGTTTTTGATAAATCGGTTCACCTGTCAACGTGTTGCTTTGGTTTGCATTTTTGCTAACAATAGGTTTTCCTCTCAGACTTTTTAATTTTTCTTTTTGCGTCAATTTCCTGGGTCTCTGCTTAATTCCGTGTTCGTCTCTATATTCTTTAGCACACGATTGCAACTTGGCTATCCAAGCTTCTTTGGTCATATATTATAGAACACAAAAGATCTTTATATATAGAATAATATATCTCGGTTTGTGACACCTAGACATTTACGATTGTCCCATTTTCAGATCTTTATATATAGAATAATATATCTCAGCGGCAACAATCAAAGATTGTTGCTTTTGGGACACCTAGACATTTACGATTGTCCCATTTTCAGATCTTTATATATAGAATAATATATCTCAGTTTGGGACACCTTGGGTCAAATTATTTTCTCAGCATATCTTATATCTACTTATGCCGACTAAGGGAGAAAAGATTACCGATTCTGCTACCTTAGAACGTCTTGCCAAAATGAGAGAGAAAGCGCTTGAATCACGTCGCCAGAAAGCCAAAGAGAAGCAAGATTTAAAGATGGCGGAACAACTTAAGGCAACGCAGAAAATTACCGAAGCCCAAGAAATGATTAAGAGAGCTACGACGAAATCTCCTGAACCGGAGCCCTATGTCGCTGATACGATTGGTGCTGATACAAATGTGTCATATGTTGCCGATCAGGTTGAACACGTTGTTGTCAAGAAACCCAGACCTGCAAAGAAAAAAACAAAAAAGCAAGTGGTCATTGTAGAATCTGACAGTTCATCATCAGAAGAGGAACAAGTGCTAGTCCGAAAGTCTACACGACGCAAACAGAGCAGACCAACATCTGAATCGCCACCCAAGCAACGAGAACCCACAGCCGACCCATCGTATGACACAGCTTACAACAGTCTATTTCTCAACTTATAGTATATGCAGTTCCAAAGACTCAAAGATCGATCATATGATATTCAAGTGCCCAAAAGCTCAGCATTTCCAATCGACACTCCATAGGATTTTATTCAATTACACGGAGTCATTCTTGCTTGCGCCAAAAGAGGTACGGGAAAATCGTGCAGCCTTACACATCTACTTCGATTGATGAAACAAAACAATGCTTTAGACCGACTCATACTGGTATCACCGACATATCACAACAATAGCCACTACTACAATGATTTACCTCTTGATGCCGAAACTGATGTGTTAGAGCCTACCGTCGATGTGCCAAGTAAGATCGAAGAAATCCTTGATACCGAAGCTCAAGACTACGATGAATATCAAGAGAAGATGCAGCGGTATAAGAAGAAGAAGAATGGCATCAACTTTGATGAAAATGTTGCATAATAGTAACATCAGTATTTATGAAATTCCGGCGGAATTGCTATTGGAGTTTGGAGACGATAATGGCAACATACTCCCGCCTCAACATAAGTATGGTGGTAAAAGGCCCGTGATCGCAGCATTTTTTGATGACACGCAGGATACCGATATGATGAGACCATCAAGCAAGCTGAGCAATATGGTCATCAAACACCGCCATCTTGGGAAACTGAAGGATGGTGCATTAGGAGTGACATTGTTGTTTGCAACACAGAATTACACAAGTTCATCGGGAGGTCTACTCAAGTCAATACGGGGTAATCTTACACATATGCTTGTGTTCCGAAACAAGAATCAGAAAGAGATTGATAAGATTGGGGAGGAAGTTGGAGGTGAAATACCAATTGAGGAATTCAATTCAGTGTATTCAAAGGCCATACAAGGACCTCACGACTTCCTATTCATCGACCTACACAGAAAATCGACACATCCTAGTATGTTCAGGAGAATTTTTAATGAGTGGATAATACCAAATGGCAATGTATGAAATACTTTTGTCCCATTTCAAAATATGATATTACTAATATAAAGATAAGCAACATTCTTTGAATGTTGCCGTTCACTTTGGGACAAAAGTGATTGATATATACGTCTCTGTCGCTGTCCGAAACCAAGATTATATTCTTCTATATAGTAATATTCAGTTTGGGACAATGGTGAGGATACTTGATCTATTTTCCGGAACCGGCTCGGTGAGTAAAGTACTTAAGGACATTTATGAGAATTGTGAAATCATTTCCGTCGACTTTGAGTCAAGATTCAACCCAACTCATACGGTGGACATATTGCAATGGGATTACACTTCAGCATACCCACCACACCATTTTGATATCATATGGGCAAGCTCCCCACGGCGCTTCCACATCCCCCTCACCAACCACGGGGGGTGTGGCCGCTTGAAGGGGCGGTGGCCATTGCTTGAGCGCGCCTTCCAGCAGCAGGGCGCCTACTTTTGAGAGCGGCAGTCCTTTCGCAGCGTCCTTCTCCGCTTGCGAGGTTGGGTAGACCGTGCGCTTCGCCATGCACTCCGGTCTACCACAATTGTTCGGCTCCTCGATGCCTTTGCCTAGAAGGCAGACGTTGTGGTAGACGTCACCGCAGTGCGAGCACTTGTGTACTCCACGTCCATCGTCTTGCTGGCAGATGAAGCAGCAGACTTCAGGTGCTGGCGGAGGGGGTGAGGGCGGAGGCAGCACGTCGCGCCCGCCTAATTCATACCACACCAAAACCATGCGCGTTTACACAAGCAGGGTTTCGGGCATTATCCATACGCATAACTATAGGCTCTACCAACATGTGATTCGAAAAGGTGCTCACCATCTTCTTGCCCTGTATAGCATCTATCGTATGCTATTGTCAGGGCATGATCGAAAGCATTCCAATCTAATGCTTTCCTCACGGCGGTCTTCGGACCTGGCAGCGCCCCCAGTCGTTTCGTCGCCTCCGTGTCGTGCATGTTCACGACAGGGGGCTCCGATCTTCCTCCGCCAGGCTCCTCCACGCATTCCTCGCGACCGCAGTTGAACAAATCCCTCTTTAGGCCTCTTGCCTCTTGACACTTAGGGTGGTAGCGAATCCCGCACACCGTGCATCGCGTAACGAAAGCCCCCTTTTTACAATAGCAGCACCTATCTTCTGCCAGTACCCCTTTGCATTCGCCACACTGCACCGCCGGATACTGTTTATTCGCACAGCTAAAGTGAAAGCTCCTATTGCAAACCCTACAAGTCTGCGCTGGAGCTACTTTACTGTCGCATCCAACGACATGGCAGCGGTGGTATTCATGGGCCTTTTGGGAACCTCTCGACCCACGGGTTCTGACGGGCGCGGTGTTTCCGCCTCGGTTTCTTGAGGTCATTGCAGTTTCCGAAGTGCTAGCTCTAAGAAGTGTTCTTCAAGAATGGCTTCCGCTCGCTTGCACCAACTGGGGCGCTGAGACGCAGTAACTGTGCATGCATGTGTGACGTCAGCTCGGTATAAATCGAGGACAAAACCGCCCAAGCATTTCTCGTACGTCGATGGATCTGGGATCGGATCCGACATACGAGAAAAGTTCATGCACGTTTGACGTCAGCTCAGTATAAATCGAGGACAAAACCGCCCAAGCATTTCTCGTACGTCGATGGATCGAGGATCGGATCCGACATACGAGAAAAGTTCATGCACGTGTGACGACGTCAGCTCGGTATAAATCGAGGACAAAACCGCCCAAGCATTTCTCGTACGTCGATGGATCTGGGATCGGATCCGAC